>BQNB010051316.1:0-41054 GCA_026074375.1 Tanacetum coccineum | reverse complement strand
AAGGTGATTAATGGTTCCAGGGTTATTTTATCTGGAATACGAAGGGATAATTGCGTATACTCTTTGGATGGTCATACAATGTCCGGTGAGCTTAATGCTAGTGTTGAAGGAAAAGACAGTCTTGCGCAGGTTTGGCATAAAAGACTAGGACATATCAGCGAGGCGGGACTACAAGTGCTGGAAACGCAGGGGCTGTTTGGCAAGAAAAATCTAGGTAAGCTCGATTTTTATGAGAAATGTGTTCTGAGAAAGTCACATCGAGTCAATTTCGGTGTAGGAAAGCACACTACTCAGGGAGTGATAGACTATGTTCATTCAGACTTATGGGGTCCGTCTCAGGTGGAATCATTATGAGGTAAAAGGTATTTCTTATCTATTGTTGATGATTATTCCAAGAGGGTATGAATTTTTATCCTCAGGTTCAAACACGAAGCATTTGGAAAGTTCAAAGAGTGTAAGCAGTTACTAGAGAATCAGACTGGGAGGACGGTTAAGAAGCTGAGGATGGATAATGGTCTTGAGTTCTATAACCGGGAGTTTGAGCAGCTATGCATTGAGAGTGGGATTGCTAGACATTTGACAGTTTCCGGGACACCACAACAGAATGGGGTAGCAGAAAGGATGAACAAAACTCTCATGGATAAGGTACGCTGTTAATTGAGTCTGGATTGCCCAAGACCTTCTGGGCAGAAGCGACATGTACGGCCGCATATCTTATTAATAAGTCACCATCAAGAGAGATTGAGAAAAAGACACCTATGGAGATGTGGTCGGACATCCAAGTGATTATGGGATGTTGAGGATTTTCGGCTGTGTCGTATATCCACACGATAAACAAGGTAAGCTCGAGCCGAGAGTGGTAAAATGCGTTCTTTTGGGGTATCCCGAGGGTGTGAAGGGGTTCAGACTATATAGGCTTGATGATGAATCACCTAAAATAGTCACTAGCAGGAATGTGGTCTTCAATGAAAGTGTTATGTACAAAGACAAGTTAAAGGATTCTCGTTCAGGTGATAAGTCTATTGAGGAATTACAGGTTAAGGTGAAACTGCAGAGGTTAAATAATCATACGCCTGAGGAAGATCAGAAAGATCAGAAAGATGGCGTTAATGAAGATGCAGGGGATTAAGAAACCGATCAGCCACCGAATCTCACAGATTATCAGTTGGTTTGGGATAGAGAGCCAAAGACAAGAACAAAACCTTTGAGGTTTCGAGATGAAAGTAATATGGCCGCTTACACGTTTGTTCCAGCAGAGGAAGAAGATACTCATGAACCATTGACATACCATGAGGCAGTTGCTTGTGAAGACAGTTCTAAGTGGAAAGCTGCTATAAAAGAAGAGATGAATTCTCTTAGGAAGAACAAGACCTGAGAATTAGTAGATCATCCAGCTGGGCAAAGCTGGTGAGCTGCAAATGGTTGTTCAAGATAAAGGAAGGGATTGAAGGTGTTCAAAAGCCTAGGTACAAGGCAAGGTTGGTGGCTCGTGGATTCACACAGAGGGCAGGTATTGATTACAATGAAGTATTTTCTCTGGTAGTTCGACACACATCTATTCGGGTTATACTTGCATTGACTGCGTGTAAAGATTATGAGCTGGAGCAGCTTGATGTAAAGACGGCATTTTTACATGGAAATCTTGAAGAAGTGATCTACATGAGGCAGCCACCGGGATATGAACAAGGTAACAAGGTATGTTTGTTAAAGAAATCCCTTTATGGTTTGAAGCAGTCACCTAGGCAATGGTATAGGAGGTTCGATGAGTACATGCTGAGCAACGGGTTCAAGCGTAGCAGTTACGACAGCTGCGTATATTACAGGAGTTATGCACCAGGTGAGTATATCTATCTATTGTTATATGTAGACGATATGCTGATTGCTTGTAAGAGCAAGGCTGAGATTGGGTCTACCAAGTCTTTGCTTAAAAAGGAGTTCGACATGAAGGAGCTCGGGGAAGCAAAGAAGATTCTTGGTATGGAGATCGTCAGGGATCGGAGTCGCAAGATTCTGAGGGTGTCACAATCCGGGTACGTTTCTAAGATTTTGAATAATTTTAGAATAGACAATGGGAAATCGGTTAAGATGCCATTGGGTGGGCACTTCAAGCTGTCGTTGAAGGATTGCCCGGGCAAAAGCTAGTGAGCTGCAAATGGTTATTCAAGATAAAGGAAGGGATTAAAGGTGTTCAAAATCCTAGGTACAAGGCAAGGTTGGTGGCTCGTGGATTCACACAGAGGGCGGGTATTGATTATAATGAAGTATTTTCTCTGGTAGTTCGACACACATCTATCCGGGTTATACTTGCATTGACTACATGTAAAGATTATGAGCTGGAGCAACTAGATGTAAAGACAGCATTTTTACATGGAAATCTTAAAGAAGTGATCTACATGAGGCAGCGACAGGGATATGAACAAGGTAACAAGGTATGTTTGTTAAAGAAACCCCTTTATTATTTGAAGCAGTCACCTAGGCAATGGTATAGGAGGTTCGATGAGTACATGCTGAGCAACAGGTTCAAGTGTAGCAGTTACGCCAGCTGCGTATATTACAGGAGTTATGCACCAGGTGAGTATATCTATCTATTTTTATATGTAGACGATATGCTGATTGCTTGTAAGAGCAAGGCTGAGATTGGGTCTACCAAGTCTTTGCTTAAAAAGGAGTTCGACATGAAGGAGCTCGGGGAAGCAAAAAAGATTCTTAGTATGGAGATCGTCAGGGATCGGAGTCGCAAGATTCTAAGGGTGTCACGATCTGAGTACATTTCTAAGATTTTGAATAATTTTAGAATAGACAATAGGAAATCGGTTAAGATGCCATTGGGTGGGCACTTCAAGCTGTCGTTAAAGGATTATCCACTTAGGGATTATGATGTTGAAAGGATGAGTAAGGTGCCATATGCAAATGCGGTTGGGACTTTAATGTACTTGATGGTGTGCACGAGGCCAGACATAGCGTATGGGGTAAGTGTAGTTAGCAGATATTTGGCGAATTGGTATGTGCTTAAATACACATACCTTTTACCTAATAAAACAAGCTTAATTGACCAAAAATACATAAAAATGCATTGTATATGTGTATTTTGTGATTTGTGTCTTGCAGATACGGATATTCAATAAAAAGGACAAAAACAAAGGAAAAGCATGTCGACTATTAAGTAAGCTGCGTGTGTGTGTTCGTATTCAAGTTTCGAAGTTCCGCGATAGATTTCCAGGTTGTATGGATCAAATCCTACAAATCACATTCAACAATGAAGCCACAAGCCCACAATCGAATCTTGAGCCGGCTGTGTTTTTAACCTACAACGGCATGGTGGTCGCCGATTAGGTTATTAGCCCTAAAGAGGCTCAAGAGGACGCCGGATTGGTTGTTTAGTTACAGAGTGCGGTGGGTCGCTGGCGTTAGCCGTATCTGGAGAAGCCATAATCAAATCTTTTTTATTTTAAACTATTGGACTAAAACCGTTATATTCGGTAAATCAAGAGGACCAAAATGTAGTCAACTCTTCTTATTAAGCATAAAATTAGGGATAGTATATAAAGACCTTCTTAAAACTATCATTTATACCCCCACATGGTTTTTGGTTTCTTTATTTTTTTATCTATTTTTATTTTTATAATTTTGTTTATATTATAAAACTGTGAAACGCAGAGTGCGAAACAAAAAATATAAAGTTTAACAAGTCAAAAGTATTAAACTGTCAAAAAATACAAAACAGAAATGAATAAAAAAATTATGTTGTATTATAAACAGGAGGACAAAAGAACGGTGAATTGTTGAACTACAAAAGATTGTGGGACTAAAAGGATTCAATAGTATACCCTAAAATATTAAGCACATGAATATAGTCCGATGTCAATTAGCACTCATATTTAAATATTACTCCCCCGTCTTATAAATAGTGTCCTCCGACAAAAACGCGCAGTTTAATAAAAACATCATCATACAGGCTTCACTCATTACTTTTTACACAATGACTAGTTTATACCTTGAACCAAATAATATATACTACGTAACTTTTTTAAGCATTAAATTAATACCTCAATTGAAGATGATATAGGTAAAACTTAATCTAACTTCCCCTATTTATTTGAAATGGACCATAAAAAATAAACAAATTAAATTTGACACAATCAAAAAAAGAAAACGTAAACTATAATTTTAAGAAGGAGTAGTACAAATTATTCCAATTAAAAAAAATTAAGATATAACCTTATGATTGTAATTTAAAGTATCCGACCGAGCATTATGTGGTTGGTCCTCCACCTTATAAAAGCCACCCACCACGCGCCCGCATCATAGTGTCCTTTTTCTAACCGTGCGTTCAGGTGCAATTGTTGCACTCGTTTGGTGGTCTACACATCTTTTCGAAAAACAAAGAAAAGCGTTGTTATTTTTTTTGATTAGATTCGTAATAGTAGAGTTGTGAGGTACATTTATACAAATTGTGTTTTTTATATTTTTTGTTTAGTGGTGACCATAATGAGTAAAAGGTAATGGGTTTGTCTATCCAATGCCTTCAAGGCGCTAATTTAGATAATTAAATAAGAAAACTTTAGCTTCATTAAATTAAAAATCCAACTAACTATTGAAATAATAACTTACAGAAGAAAGATAAAGACAAAACAAAAGCAATTACATGTTGGGCTTCAAATCTGCAAATAATTAGTCAATCTTTGCCTATTATCAAAACGAAAGCAAAATGTGCAAAAGAATAAAGCAAGCTCGTGGTGTCCGAGGGTGAAGGTCTGCTCACGAACTATTTTTGTGAATGATGAGTTCTCGAAGAGGAAGAATAGATTGACTGAATGTGAGAATATAAGAATATTGAAAAGTCTTTGGGCATCTACATTGGCGAGAATCAAAAAGATTTTCAAAATAACATAACTTTTGATGAGTTTTTGCAAGACTTAGCTCTTCACGGTAAAGGAACATGAAGGTTCGTCGATGCACTTTTACTCACATTTGCTTGTGTTAGCTCTATTTGAGTCGTTCATGTCTCAGGTTCGTTGGTTCCACAGTCTCAGGAAAAGAAGTTGTTAATACAAATAAACCCATAAAATATGTTTATTTCTATCTCACGACCTTCCTAGTTTTATTGATGACAAAACATAAAGAAACATTATGCTAAAACCATCTCTAAAAACATAAGCTTTTAGAAAATCACAAAGTGTACATAAAATGTGGTATACTTATTATGTAAACCTAAACTATACACAAAAATGTTTTCTAAATTCTCTTTTATTTACATCATACATGACCTAATCAAATGCAGCAAATCCAAGGGTAATCTTACAAGATTTCACATGATCTATCAAATAATTTAGCCAAATCAATAATTCGGATTTGGTTACTGTAGGCCGGTTCCATTGATTTTAGCTGTCGGTTTCATTCATCAACAGAACCGGCAGAACCGGCCTACAATACCTTTTTTAGCTATAAATACCAAGCAATTTCTCACGTTTTCTCACACCTTCTCACTTAGAAATACTTTCTAATCATCTGATATTTCTCTCTATTTCTTGCATAGTTTCCTTTAGCATTTTGTAGGTAATTTGCTTCAAAGAAGAAAATTGCCAAACACCCCTTCGAGACGATCAAGTTTCAAGCATCTTGTTTCGAATCTTCATAGCATCATCAAGATCACATCGCTGAGTCTTGAACATCATATTGTAGTTGTTAGTTATATTTATCATTGTAATTCAAGTGTAGTAGTGTTGGTTTGATTCTACCGTATGAAGAATCCGGTATTTAGCTTTGTACTAAAAAAGAGGTATAAGCAACGTTGAGAGGCTTCTCCGCCGGTTGAAAAGATGTTCGGTGACCAGTGTTTACAAACTCTCGAGTAGGTGACTCGGAGAGTGGAGTAGGGCAAGGAAGGTATCCTTGTAGCCGAACCACTATAAATACTTGTGTCTTGATTATCACTTTCTAACTCTCAATTTATTTGTTTTTATATTTCTTACATCATATACCAATACCAATATCATAATCTCTTCACGTATTAGTTTACAAAAAACTTATTAAAAGATAACAATTAATCAACGAAAACTATTCAACTCCCCCCCCCCCCCCCCCTCAGTTTTCCACAGAAGTAAGTTTACATGTTTTCGATATTCAGTTCTATGTTCTTCATCTCCATCACGGTAGCTCAAGTTTCATTCAAGATTTAATAGGTTCAGATGGTTTGTAATCTTTTTATATTCCTCAAATGTATCATGTTCATGAGATCTTTTGATCTATTCATCAATATATGTTTTTCACTTTTGCCAAAAAAAATAATAATAATAAATTCAATTAATGTGTATTAAATGCATTTTTCAATTTAAAAAAAAAGTTCGTGATACATTAATACACTTTAACCAATGCGGTGAGGGCACCCGTTAGACAATCCCAAAAATAATAGGTTTTGTAAGGTGTTGAATTGTGAAATTGCTGACGTAGATGTGATAAATTTACCATAATTTAATGTTTAGCCTTAGTCCATAAAATAATTATTTGTATCTTGTATATATATCAGCTACTGTATTTAACCTTGGTCAACCAAATCAACGACTCTATCATAATTTTATTTCTCAAAATAGCAATGATAGCTTTAGTAAAATTCATGGTTTTAAAAGGCGCGCTATGGCGCCGGTAAGGTTTCGCACAGGCGCGAGACTTGACCTCCGCGATACGCAATGGATCAAGGCTTAGACTTAAGGTCTTGACGCGAGATGAGAAGTGGAAAAACGTGATAAGGCGCGATAAAACGTGATGCGTGGAGACTTTTTTGAATTCATTTTCGATAAAAATCGTACTTTTATATTGAAATAAAAAAGATTACATGCAAAAATAGTTTATTGACTTTATTCCTTATGTATAACATTTTTTTTTTTTTTTTTCTTTTTCTTTTTATTATTTTTTTTTTTATTTTTTTTTTTTTTTTTTTTTGTTTATTTTTTATATTTTTTTGTTTTTTTTTTTATTTTTTTTGGTAAAACCCCTTTTTTTTTTTAATATATCTGAAATATGATATAAATATATAAATTTATAAATATTTTCATATTTTGTACCGCTTTAAGTCACGCCTTAAAACCGTCATGACTCGCCATGGCTCGTAAAAGCGTGAGACTTGACCATGCCGCCACGCCACGCCTCACGTTATTTATAACCTTGGTAAAATCCATAATTTTAAGATTTGCACATTTGATAAAGTTTCTTGAACGATATAATGTATTCAAACCAATGTCATGTAGCACCATGAATGGCGGTTCTATCTACAACTTGTTTGAGTTCCACTTAGATACCTTACCTTTTCCACTAAAATAAGTGCTTATAAATGGAATATTTTTCATTTTAAAAAGTGTAAAATCTTTTGTATTCTGCATATTTCTATTAGATAGAAATTCTGTCATAATTCTTTATTTTTTATGTAATTTATGTTGACCACACACTGTTTTTTTTAACGGCAAAGATGGAATATATATAAAAAGAGTCTAGCAAGACGCTAGAAACTTAAAGTACAATAAAGTCAACAAAAAGAATTACATAACATCATAAAATGGTAAAATCCCGAGACTTTAACTGCGAAGGAATCAAAAGGGATGAAAAAAACTTTTTACACGAAGGCCGACGGATCGGTTTTCACTTCGGCAAAAGAAAACCCCCCCATCTATCGATCGCGCGTAATGGCAATGGTTAGAGCTGCTTTTGGTTTTTTCCTGAAGCTGGCGTTCAAGTTCGCTGAGTTGGCGACCTATACGCCAAGGTTTTTTTCGTTTAGGACATCTTCGATCGGTTTGAGGATGGTTCTTCTTTTCATCCTTCTCTCGGAGCTTGTTTGGGGTTTTATCAAAATCCATTCCGAAGTGACCAGACACTGTATTTGGTTATTACTAGCACATTAGAAACAAGACAATTTAATTTAATTTATATTGATAGAATATTGATTTATCAGTATGAGCAATGCAAAATACTTTTTAAAAGGAAATCAAACACTGTGTTTTCACCTATTATAATAGTGGAGATATATGATTGTATTAGTGAAAACATGTTCATTCCTTAATAACAGAACATCAACCATAAAAACGTGTATAAAACCATGTATAAAAACATGTGTAAAAGCGAGTATAAAAATGCGTGTATAAAACTTGTATGTTGTGTATAAAACCATGTATAAATACAGTCATTAACATTCGTTGGCTAAAAGACTAATGTTACACATAAAAAGGTGTCAACCGAAAGAAATGGAAAAATGTACAAGTTGCCGATCAAAATGCTGATGTGACATTAGGTATAATGACACATACATAAATTTATTAAGCAAAATGAGTTATTTAATACTATGTAGTAAATAGAGTATTTTTTGCTTTTTACCTTTTATTTAAAAATCTATTGGCTAGATCTTAGCCATTCAATTTCTTCACGAATCTAAAAAACACAAAAAAATTATCACGCAAATCGTTAATCGTTACGTGAAATTATTTATATTATAACGACGATAATTAAATTATCTTTCTATATATGGGCACTTCGATATAATTTCGACGAACTTATTTTTCAATTTTCCACACTAAAAAATCACACATGATTCGAAAAATTACATGTGATTTGTTACTTTTGGAAATCGCATGTGAATTGTGAAATCACACGTAATTTTAAAATAATAAATCACAAGTAATTTATTTCTTTAAAAATCACATGTGACTTATGAAATCACATATGATATTTGAAATAACATGTGATTTTAAAAAAAGACAAATTGCACAAAAATATATCCAACTTATACTCAATTTCAATCAAATATACTCTTTGTTTTTTTCTCAATTTAGTGTACCTAACTTGTTTTAGTTATAGTGTTAGACGATTTATAAGTTACCATCATCCTACTTCATCTTTTTTTTTAACGGCAAAGATGGAATATATATAAAAAAGAGTCTAGCAAGACGCTAGAAACTTAAAGTACAATAGAGTCAACAAAAAGAATTACATAACATCAAAAAATGGTAAAATCCCGAGACTTTAACTGCGAGGGAATCAAAAGGGATGAAAAAACTTTTGACACGAAGGCCGACGGATCGGTTTTCACTTCGGCAAAAGAAAAACCCCCCATCCCGGAGGCCGAGCCACCGGTTTTCACTTCGGGATGGATTTTGATGAAACCCCAAACAAGTCCCGAGAGAAGGATGAAAAGAAGAACCATCCTCAAAACCGACAAAGATGCCAAACGAAAAAACCTTGGCGTACAGGTACGCCAACCCAGTGAACTTGAACGCCAGCTTCAGGAAAAAACCAAAAGCAGCTCTAACCATTGCCATTACGCGTGATCGAAAGGGGATACATAAGCCAGTCATTCCAAGATAACTTCATATGGTCCCTATTGTGAAGCCACGAAAATGAAGAGAAACGAACATTATCGAATAGATCACTTTTCCTCAATGGTTGAGAGTTAAACGTGACGCTATTTCGGTATCTCCAAAGCCACCAAAGAACCGAAGTAGTAATAACATAGAACCCGTGTTTTTCTCTTTAGAAGCATGCCAAGAGATGATCCAGTCATTGAAAGAATCCCAAGAAGAAGCTTGAAAAAGAGGAATATCACACCATCTAAAAACGAGCTTCCACATATCGGTAGCAATGTCGCATTCGAAGAAAAAATGATTAGCAGATTCAACATTGGCATTGCAAGAAGGACAAGAGATGGCCGGAATATCCATACCACGCGAAGAGAGATTCAATCTATGAGGGAGTCGATCCAAGGAAAGCCTCCACATAAACACATCTTACGAAAGAGAGATTCAATCTATCAGGTTGTTAATTTCTACCTTACGATCTGTAAACCTATCAGCAAAGCGATGCATCAAGGCTAAAATTTGTTCCTCCAAAATAGTTTCTTCATCAAGTGCTTCTTGTAGTTTCATAAGGACAGTTAACCTAACTTGTTCTGGGTTACTAGCCATGGTAGAAAATGAGAAGATACAATTAATAAGTTGTTTGAATGATAAATTTGGTTGTGAGTAAGAGTCCCTAATTTGTGTGTGTATATATAACATTTGTACTCAATAGTTATTGAATTTTAAAAAAATCTGACGAATTGTCAGATATTTTCCTAAATCGCGCGTAATTTTAAGTGATAGACAGCATTGTCAGTGAGTTGTCTTATCTGTTGCAGTAAAAAACATGTGTGTTGTCAAATCATGTCCTAAATCGCGCGTAATTTTAAGTGATAGACAACATTGTCAGTGAGTTGTCTTATCTGTTGCAGTAAAAAACATGTGTGTTGTCAAATCATGTCCTAAATCGCGTATAATTTTAAGTGATAGACAACATTGTCAGTGAGTTGTCTTATCTGTTACAGTAAAAAACATGTGTGTTGTCAAATCATGTCCTAAATCGCGTGTAATTTTAAGTGATAGACAGCATTGTCAGTGAGTTGTCTTATCTGTTGCAGCATTGTCAGCATTGTCAGTAAAAAACATGTGTGTTGTCAAATCATGTCATGAATATTGTGAAATGTTCATTGATAAATAACATTGTCATTGAGTAGTTTTATTTGATGCAGAATGAATAACAATCACTTTATTCAAAATTTTCATTGAAAAATTGAATACATAGTAAATAAACCACATAGAATCTAGTAGATTGGCAACCTTATTTAACACAATTGAAAAAAAACAACAAACAACAACAACACACATGGTTGGCCTTGTGGTCTTCAGCAACATCATTATATAGTCTATAATGCCATGTAGTTGTTAATGAAGTTTTGCTTTGTAGAAATGCTCCTCAACAATTGTTGTCTTGTTCTGAGTATGTTGTTTGTTGTACGGATATCCGCTTCAAGTGTCATTAGTAGAGCATGCAATCCGTAGCTATTAAGGCTAGTTGTAGGCATACTTTGCAACATTGTTATTTGTACCTCACGGATACGCATTTCCTCTGAATAACGAGTTAAGTTGCACAACAACTGATGTGCAATTGTTTCCTCAGCTTGAATCTCCCTTTGTAGTTTTGAAACAATTGTTTGACGTGCTTCATTTGCCCAATAAGCCATATAGTTTGTAAGTGGAGAGAAGAAGTGTGTGTGTGAGAGACAAAAGTGTAATGTAGATGATAGGATAGTTGATATAGGGGAAATAGTATGGTCAGTCTTTATCAATAGACTGAAATAGTAAAAAAGACTGACAAATCTCGTACATTTATAAAAGATAATAGACATTTTCATGGATTGGTATTTATTAACTGTCATTGACTTGTTTTATTAAGATTGGTACTTAATTATTCAATTGATAGAAAAAAGGAACAAAATGTGTACATTGAACAGACTTTGTTAATACATATTCAGTTACATGAATATTAGTACATATGATTCTTCAAATGTTTACGTTGAACTTCTTTTTATTTTTTTGTTTCTTCATTTGATGTAGTTAGCTTAGATCTATCTTTGGTTCTTCCATAGAGCCATTGTTGTGAATCAGCACCGAGCTTAGATCTATCTTTGGACATGATACATTGGTTTCCTCGTCTTCAAAGTGTTCTTGTTCCGCCCATTCAACCATTTGATCGAAAGTGTAATCATTTTGTGTTACCTGCCTTATAATGTCTTCATTTTCACTTGAGTAGTCAGTTATGACATGGTTCATCATTTCTGCCAAGCTAGCATTTGGGAAAATATATTTGGATATAACAAAATTGACACCGATGTGGTCAACGTAAATTACCAATTTGTACTGCGTTGAAGATATATCAAACATGACATGCATATCATAGTTGTTTCTAAGTTTTACGGTTATTGAAAATCCATTGTAAGGAAGGCATCCTTGGATCAAACAAGGGTTCGTGATCCAGAATTTCCTATCGAAGACCATTAATGTCCATTGATCATCTGATTCCCGCTTTTTTTGGTTGTGAGCCCTTGAAAGAATTTGGAATTTTCATTCCCTCCTTCTATAGATGCTGACATTGAGTTTTTTGAATAAATATCCATTGAAGCATAATTATAGAATCTTTTCATTTCTTGAAGAAGGATGAGGAGGTGTTGTCATTGTCCGGAAGGCATAGCGGATCCCTCTCATCATCCTTTTCTCAATTGAATTAATTTTCTCAAGAGCCACGGTTTTTCTGTTCTTTCCACGTCTTGATGTTGTTGATCGATTGAGTCTTGATCTATATCCTTGAGGCGGCGAAAAATTTTCCCAGGACATTCAAGATAAACCTAAGAAAAGTCACTAGAATAACGAGGGGCTCTAGCCGGGACGAAAACCATGATATAATTTGACCAGGGTGGCTATTAAGATAGAAACTAAAACAAGATTCGTAAACATAACTTTTTAGAACTAAGTGATCAGATAACAAGTATTCATAGTGTGTGTTTACATAAAAATTAAACACTGAGCACAAAACTCCACGAACTCTAGAGTAGTGCTAGCTAATTAGTATAGCGAGTTACTTTTTTCCAAACAAAATAAAGAAACCATAGCAAAACAAAACGTCTATTGTTCCCTTGAAAAAAGTGACTAACCTAATTAATTCAAGACTAGTGTCTACCTTTTTTTTTTTACCCCATGTTCGATTTTTAGAATGCATGTGGGTCATATAAGCAGTTCTACCTATTGCGCCGCCCTTCGGGGAAAATTTAATTTAAATATAAAACGATTGCATTCGTACAAGAAATCATCTTTATTAAATATAAAAAACAAATTTTATAAAATAATCTACTTAAAGTTAAATATATTTTAAACAAAACATGAAATCTCATGTTTATTTGACAAAATAAACGTGTCAAAGTTTAAATTAAACTTTATAAAACGATTATCGAAATGAGTCGCGTTAGAATTGAGATATATGAGTTTTGAAACTGAACCCTTCAATTTGAACAAAATATGAATTGTCACATATCATCTTATACACTCTTTATCTAACAAAACTTATGCAATGATTCTATTTAATATTTTTAATACAAAAGAAAAAAGTGAAACAAAAAAAAAATCAAGAAATGAAAAAAAAAACCAAAATAAAACAAAATTCATAACAAAGTAGAAAATAATTAAAAAAAGTAAGAAAAAAATATAAAAAAAGATATTAAGAGGTGTTAAAACAACCCCTCTATATCTAGTTCAATCAGAGGTTTATGCATCTTAATGATAAAAAAACAAACGCTTTTAAAACTGTTTGCCTCTTATCGCATCTGAATGACATAAAAAACAAACAATTTTAATGACCTAAATGTCTAACCGTGTCTGAATAAGTCAGATTAAGATGTTGTTAAGAGTCAATTCTAGGAAAACAAACACTATCTAATTTTGTTTCATTTCTGATTCGTTATCAAGGTATTGAAATACATAAAACAAGTTCGAAACTGATCTGAAGTTTCGTTATTTAGTACTAACAAGCAAGATTACCCGCGCGTTGCTGCGGGCGTTAATTTTTCGCGCGTTGTTGCGTGTCATTAATTCTTTTTTTTTCTTTAATTTTGTGCGAGTTTATTTTGTCGGTCTCATATTTAATAGTACGGGTTTACTTTTTCAGTATCGTGTTTAGTAGTTTTTTTTATGGTCTTACGCGTTGTTGCGTCGCGTTAAAATTTTATTTTTTTTATTTTTTATTTTTTTTGCGAATTTATTTTTTTGGTCTCATGGTGTAAAATGACACTGTTTAAGTCAATTCGGAAATGTTACCGCGGGTATTTTTTTATCTGAATGCGTCGGTACTTTTATAACATTTTTTTCCTCCCTATTTTGTGCCGACAATTTAAAATAAAAAAATAAAAAATAAAAAAACTAATTGGGCCGGCCCAAATTTTTGGGCTAACTTAAAATGAATAGTGAAAGTAGGTTAAAAACGCCGTCGTTTTAATTCTAGTATCGTGTTTAGTAGTTTTTTTTATAGTCTTACGCGTTGTTGCGTCGCGTTAAAATTTTATTTTATTTTTTTTTTATTTTTTTTGCGAATTTATTTTTTTGGTCTCATTGTGTAAAATGACATTGTTTAAGTCAATTCGGAAATGTTACCGCGGGTATTTTTTTATGTCAATGCCTCGGTACTTTTGTAACATTTTTTTCCTCCTTATTTTGTGCCAACAATTTAAAAAAAAAACTAATTGGGCCGGGCCAAATGGGCTTCTTTTTGGCCCAGCACTGTAGCACCTGTAGCTAGAGTGCTTAAAATGAATAGTGAAAGTGGGTCCAAAACGCCGTCGTTTTACTTCTGAAATGTGTAAGATAGTAATTACGTATACAATGTATCTCTGGACTCTTGGGTATATAATTTGTTACATGAATCCGTATAAATATGATTTCAATATCTTATATTGTAAGCATGCATCTGTGGTATATAAGAGCATTATATATATATATATATATATATATATATATATATATATATATATATATATATATATCTATATATATATATATATATTAAGCATACCTTGGTTACATTTGGTTACATTAGGATGATCAAGATTCTTCCATAATCCAACTTCTTTCTCGAAATCATTTTTCATACGCTTCATTGAAACTTTAGTTTTCTTATCTCCAAAGTCAAGAACTTTCACTAAAACAAAAAAAAAACTAATTAACAATTAAAACAAAGAGCGACTAAATACTAAGAATAAATCAAGAAGTTGGATTTACAAATAGCTAGTCAAGAACATTATACCTGCAACTGTTTGCTATATACAAGCCCTTTAACAACCCGAATGTTCTGACAACTCTCAAGAGACTCAACCACACTTTCATCTCATTTTTATCTTTCTATCTTTAATGACCAACATAGACATAGTATAATAAAAAGACCGAGAACACTGTAAAAATATACTCCACAAAAACAAATAAATAAAACACACCACACACAAACAACACACTCCCCACACAGACCCTGTCGATCAAGGGATCAACTTGTAGGTTTTGTCCTTGAGGGACGCGTCCTTATTTGGAGGGTGTAGTGAGAGGGACGAATTCTCTTGGTGCCACATGGGCTGGAGACTCGGTCGAGGCACTACCATTACACATAGTCTAAAAGATGCTTGTGCATCGGTTGGTTCTAAGCGAGGAAATCACTTCGCCCTAGGCTCCAGTTATCATAAACTTTACATTTTGCTACATGCTTTTTGTAATTTGATATGCACGATGTATAGGTTTTATCTGTTGTTTGGGCGGCGTAATTTATATTTTGGTGTGTTTGAAGTGGAGCGTTTAGGAGCATTTAGGTATGGGTGGGTGTTGAGCGTTATAATTTTTTAATGCTCGTTTGACTAACATCAAGTAGCTTTATTTTTATTTTTTCAATTTTAATGCTCCATGAAGTAGCATTTAGGAGCATTAAACTTCAAAAAGTTGTTGATGCAGATTAGTCAAAGTCAAAATATTAGAAATTGACTAATCTGCATTATTAATATGGATATCTTTTGAGTTTTAATGATGCGGATCTTTAACGGCCGAACAACATACGAATTAAAAGAACAATTTTATCGATAGAACTCAATCAAAGCAAAAGCTTTTATTATTATCAAAACTCAAAAGGTAAACCAATACAAAGAAAAGACCCACTATTTATAGGAAAACTAGAATCAATCTAAATAAAGATTGATTTGACTTTCCTTTTCCTAAATTTATAATTGATTAGAAATTGAATACTTTCCTAATCAAAGTTTATTGTTAAACGGAACTACTTAAATAAAAAAAGAAAGTAAATCTTCTGACTTTGACTAAAAGTTGAGATATGCAGACATGTTGATATTGCGATCCAATGCCCCTGCATCATCCTCCCCTACTTGAAAAAAACTCGTCCTCGAGTTTGCCTCACTCGTCCCTTGTACTCTTAGCATCCAAATTTGTATCCCCTGCATCAAATTCCCTTTCTTTATAACGACTCGACCTCGAACCTCAATCGTCTTAAAACCCAATTTATCGACAATGGGTGAAGCTTTCAAATACCATTCTTGATATTTTTTACAAATCAGAAATTTGAATGAACTTTGGCTAACCTTGATAATAATACTTTTTCCAAACGACATCAACTCGTGTGATTTTGTATTGATGTCTTCCTCAAAATCAACACTTAAAATAGTTTGGATCATTGAAGTACAAAGATCATTAGCCACAACTACAACGTATTCTATGTTGTCTTCTTCTCCACCAAATCCTCCTTTCCCAACCAATCCTTCTTCATCCTCAATGACATCTTCAATATCAGTATCATAAACCGGCATCGATTCTTCTTCTTCATTATCGGTGTCATAAACAGGACACGATTCATCTTCCACAAACATGATAGGTTCTTTTTTAAAACCTGGATATTCGTTAACAAATGGATACTCCTCTTCCTCATCCCCTATATCCCAGATAATAGGTTCTGATTCGATTTCCTTTGTCAACAAAGGGTTTCCTCCGCCAAAAGGATTGACGTCCTTTGACCCATCATCCCAGACGTTAGACTCAGTTTCCGTCTCTTCTGCCGGCGAGTCCTGCTGTAACTGCGGGAACTCGAGTTCTTGAATCCGTTGCTTGAGGCTTGCGATCTTCACGTCACGTGGATCTAGTTCGTTGCCTCGTCTGGCGAATCTACGATTAGATGCTCTCCACGATTACGTTCGACCATTAGTACCATAGCTCTTGATACCAAATGATGCGGATCTTTAATGGCCGAACAACATACGAATTAAAAGAACAATTGGATCGATAGAACTCGATCAAAGCGAAAGCTTTTATTATTATCAAAACTCAAAAGATATCTCAATACAAAAAAAAGACCCAATATTTATAGGAAAACTAGAATCAATCTAAATAAAGATTGATTTGACTTCCCTTTTCCTAAATTTATAATTGATTAGAAATTGATATTTTCCTAACCAAGTTTATTGTCAAACAAGAAACATAAAAAAAGTAAATATTTTGACTTTGACTAATCTGCATCATAAATACTATACCTGTGATCAGGTAGATTCAAAGAATCTCCTTGACAGGGTTTCTAGCTCAAAGTGTAGGATCTTCTAACACAGATGTATTAGATTCACCATGCTTGCTTGTTCTTATTACCAGAATGTCTGAAAGCAGACAACACGGTACGAGTGAACCAGATAGTTACTATCTTTCTGATTTAAGTCTTCAATTCATATACTAGACCAAAATCGATATCCAGTTAGCACAAGCTCGATTCATATAGAATCTTGCGAGTCACCTACCGCAGAGCTGTTTGATGTTGACTCTGGAAGGATTTCCATTCGTCACTGTGAGTACTAAAGAGTATCATCTGAATGTTCTGGAAAGATCTCAAGGATAATGCGTAGGACTCTTTGATACCAAATGTTGTTTAAGGGTGAACAACAAGTGTTATACATGGATTGTGTCCTAATGAGATTTATAATGATGATCTATCTTGGCTCTAGACTCGATTTGTGCACTTTGGTTTTAGTAATCGGAGGCTGGAGCTGACTGCCACCTATTCAATATTAACAATCTCGGAGT
Organism: Tanacetum coccineum; assembly: GCA_026074375.1. Lineage (NCBI taxonomy): Eukaryota > Viridiplantae > Streptophyta > Magnoliopsida > Asterales > Asteraceae > Tanacetum > Tanacetum coccineum. The sequence continues at coordinate 23,601 of BQNB010051316.1, read as the reverse complement.
GAGATGTCAATAGATAACGTGTGTATCTCCGTGACAAATGAGACAAGTTTCTTTTAAGAGAAACTCGAATGGATGGGAAGGGTTGTGCATTGCATCACTGGGTCCATGACGGCTTTCTTCAATACCAACAATCATCTTTGTGATTTTGATAGTTTATGTATTGACCCGGTTTCTGCCTAAGTTGTATGGAGGGCTGCTTTGTTTTCACCCTTTATCCATACTTTTCTTTTTCATTCTTCAACCCCTTTAATGCTTACAAAGACGTCATCACTAACACCTTGTTGTGCTTGTTCTAATGTTAGCTCAATCTTAGTCGGCATTATTCCTTTATTCTCATTCTTCACCAATCATACCTAAGGACTTGTAATCTAACTATGGAATGTCCATGGGTAGATCCCTCCGGTTCTGGTTAGATCATAGGACTTATACCTAACCTTAACCACCTTATGACTTCATCGATGTCGTGATTTAATTGGTTGTTGGGTATAGAGATCGAACCATAAACCTTTGATACTGACACTTTGAAATACTCCGCCTACACATGTGCTTCGAGATTCAAAATTGTTTTGCACATGAAGGAAAGAGTTGCACTTAGAATCTTAAAGATCACATTCTTCTATATCACATTTTAATCACATTTTCTCCCCTTATTTAAAATAATAAATCTTTTAGTATTTGAAATACCAATTGATTAAAATGACATTTTCTTAAAAACATGTATGGGGAGAAGAATGTATACGTAGCATGACATATGGAACATATTCTTGAGTGCCTTAGTGAACATTGTATATTATGAATTGACATTATAATTTCCCCATTTTAATTTCATGAAATGTTTTTGGATACATAAAATTGACATTTATGAGATGTACCCAAATACATTAAAAGACTTTGTTTTAAAAGCTCCCCTCAAAATTGATTTACTTGTTAAGATGACATTTTTAAGCATTATTTTACCAATTGTATCACTTATAAACATTGAATATTATACCAATTGTTAAAAACTAACTGAGGAAGGGAGTGTTGAACACACAATTTTGAAAGATACCACTTAATATGCAAATGATTTGACATTTAAAATTTTCTTGAAAAATTATGTTCAACGATTTTTAAAACACATGATAGAAGACTTCTCTTCTATTTGTAGAGTAAGCGCACTGAAACATACACTCCCCTGTTACATTCGGGACCGAGTTATGCACTGAAATGTACATAAGTCATTAAGAAAATTTAGAAATGACATGTTTTGAAACGTTTGAACTCTTGCTCGAACTTCATTTACACACTCGTGTCAACGTTAATCGACATTTCTAGGTACGTAAATGTTATCGATTCCAATAGATATATCGAGAAGATTATTTTTGGTATTTTTGAAATTTTTTGATTTTGTATTTTGTTTTTATAGATTTTATATTTTTCTATTTCTTGTTGTAGGTTTTATATTTTTGTATTTTCTTTTTCAAAAATATTTATAAATCAAAATAAAGAGAAAAATAAAAATATTTACTGATTCAATGTTTGATGGATCAAGCAGATTCGTTTGCCAAAACCTCCAGTTCTTCTGGACTCAAACATCTCATACCCAGTCGTCTGACGAGATACTTGAACCTATCTTCGGGTAAGGCTTTAGTAAACAGGTCAGGTAACTGGTATTCAGTTCTGACAAAGAATAATTCAACAATACCCTTTTAAGCCTGTTCCTTTATGAAGTGATATCTTTGGATCATTGAAGAACAAAGATCATTAGCCACAACTACAACGTCTTCTATGTTGTCTTCTTCTCCACTAAATCCTCCTTTCCCAACAAATCCTTCTTCCTCCTCAATGACATCTTCAATATCAGTATCATAAACCGGCATCGATTCTTCTTCTTCATTATCGGTGTCATAAACAGGACACGATTCATCTTCCACAAACATGATAGGTTCTTTTTTAAAACTTGAATATTCGTTAACAAATGAATACTCCTCTTCCTCATCCCCTATATCCCAGATAATAGGTTTTGATTCGGTTTCCTTTGTCAACAAAGGGGCATAAAAAGCCCTAAAAAGCCCTAAAAATGAGAGTATGTAAGTACAAGGGGCATAAAAAGCCCTAAAAATCGTTTATAGCGGCTGCACAATAGACCTCCAAAGTTCCACACACGAATTATGAAAACAAAGGGCTTATATTTATAGGAATTGGGCGCTAACAGCGTCACTAGGGTTTTGTGACGTTGTTACCCCGCCAAATCCCTTTAGGGTTTTTTCAGTCGGCTAATTGTGTCGTTGTAACTTCTTGTGACGCCGTCACTAAGCAATTGTGACGCCGTCAAGGTCTTTTGGTGACGCTGTCTCCACACATTGAGAAGTCACACTTTGCGTCTAAAAATCCACTTTCTAGCCATATTTGGTGAAGGCGTCAGGATGGGAGTAGCTAGCTTGAAAATTTGTGTTTTTGTCTTGTTTCTTCCTGAATCGAGCCCAAGTCATGTGTTTTTCCTCCAAGTGCTTCTCAAATGCTAATTATACAAAAAGAAAGGTTTTAGTGCAATAAGATAGCGTATTTGGATGATTTTTAGGGTTAAATGACCCCGAAAAAGTGTATAAGATGACATCTCATCATATTTATAAGACCTTGACCATGTTTTAAAGTAGATGGTTGACTAACATTATTAACAGTAGCATGATGTGACCTTTTCTTAGTTACAAGTACAAAATTCATTCTTAAAGATGTGTTTGGGTCAAATTTTGTTTTTGCTGTGACAAGGGGCCGAATCCCTTGGGTTACACTAGTCGAATCCCTTTCAAAGGGATCTACCAAAACCACCCCATCAGAAATAACATTAATAGTAGAACTAGTAAATTTTACTTGTTTTACTTCACAAGTCGAAGCTTCACGTTCTGTAAGTCCTATTCCTTTTTTATCCTTAGATGATTTTTGTTTATTAAGCATTTTATTTAAGCAATGTGCACCATCTATCAAACTTGGTGAATTTAGACACTTGTTTAACAAGGTTATCTTGCGTTTGTTTTAGCTTATCATTTTCAAGACGAAGTTCTTGACAAAACTTACATCCTATGTCAATTCCTTTATCCTTTTCAAGACTTTTGATTTTTTCTTTTAGTTCAAAAGTTTCATTGTCTAAAAGTTCCTTTTTATTTTTTAGAAGCTTTTTTGTTAATGATCTTATGACTAATTTTCATAGTTTGTTATACTTAATTTGCATTATTTAATTATCTAAAGAAGAGATATCATAGTGAAGAGAGTAGGGGTGTACCTCGTTGGATTCATGAGCCATGAGGCAAATCTCATCCTTCTTGAGTTCATCCTCTTCTTCAATATCGCTCAAAGAGCCGCCAACAAACGCCTTTTAATTTCTTTGTAGGCGTTTGGGACAATCACCTATGAAGTGACTTGGATCATCACATTTAAAGCACCTTCGTTCGCCTTTTTCTTTCTTGTCATCTTTGACTTTTCGGAGAGCTTTCTTGTCATCATATGGATGTCTAACAAATCTTCCTCTTCTTCTAAAGAACTTCTTAATTCTCTTACCGCCATGACATATTCTTCATCCTTACTTCCCGAGGTGGAAGTTTCTTCATCGCTTGATTCCTTTTTGGCCTCTAATGCAAGAGACTTGTACTTGTCTTTTTTGATTTTTGAGATTTCAAAATTCTTTTCTAATACCACTTCATAGACCTTTAGGCTGTCAATGAGCTCATCGAGAGACAGATTCGACATGTCCTTTGATTCTTCGATGGCCATCACCTTTGGTCTCCATTTTGCTGGAAGTGCCCTTAGAAATTTCCTGACATGATTTCTACTTGAAGAAGATTCGTCAAGAGATTTTAATGAAGTAATAATAGTGTTAAATCTGCAAATGCACTATTAATACTTTCATCATTTGATATTGAAAATTGTTCATATTGTTGAATAAATAGATCTACTTTATTGTCTTTGACTTGTTTATTACCTTAATGAGTGATTACTAAAGAGTTGTAAATTTCTTTGGCCGTTTTATGCATAAATAATCTTTCATATTCCTTTTTAGTCAAGAAATTGTATAAAACCATTTTTTGCCTCATTATTTTAAGAAAGAATTTTCTTATGTTCATCATGTAGATGTTCATAAGGAAGATTTTCATCTCTACATGTAGTAGTATTTCTAAAATTAGGTCTACAATGACCATCAAGAATAATATGCCAAAGATTAATATCTTTAGATTTCACATGTCTCAAATCTATTATTCCAATATATAAAACCATTAGAATTAATGATTCCAGAGTGGTGGTCATCTAAACATAGACTTGCCCTTCTATCTGTAGTTTCAAAATTCCATTTGATCGTGGAAAACATAGAAGGCGGTGGAGACTAAGTATGGGACAAGCATAAGATTTTTAACGCGATTTACAATTGTACTTACAAAATATTTAGATCAAGTTATTTGATATTTTTTTACTATTGAAAAGTATATCACAAATGTATGAAATGGCAATAATGAATTGCAGTTACCGATTTAAATTTACTTTTCAAAATATTTAGATCAAGTTATTGTGATTTTTTTATATTGAAGTATATACATATGTATATTTGAGAATGAATGCAGGAATATAAACAATAAGCAATAAGAAATGCAATAAGTAAGAGTAAAGAAAGATAAAAAACTGTGACACGGGTATTTATAGTGGTTCAGCTACGAGAACACCTTTCTCGCCCTAATCCACTCCCTGAGTACCCAACTCGAGAGTTCGTAAACACTATTTTCACAAGCTCGTTATCTGGTAGAGAAGCCTCACAATGTTGCTTACACTTTATCCTATACAAAGCTAAATACCGAGTTCTAGTTCAAGGTAGAACCAACCTATCGTCACTTACTGATGACATTAAATAATGTCTATTTTATAGTATCATTTATGCCGTCTTTATTGCTCGTTCTACATTATTTATATATAAATTGGTACTTAATTGCTTATATTTGTTAATTGCAGTAATTATCGAGAATTTAGTGAAGTTTAGCTAAAAGGCACGCATTTTGAAGCATACACGAAGAGTTTAAGAAAGTCTACTGATCTCACAACCTATACGCTATATCATTCTAGATGCATACACCTTATCCAAGACTTTGACGAACTAAAAGACCATTGCCTAGCATTGAATAATACGTCGTATCCACATCAACAATACGCCGTATATAATACTTTGGTCAACGAAGAATAACCAACTGGTTTTACATCAATACGCTGTATCCAGCAAGAAGATATGGCGTATCCGTGCCCTAACTTCACAAGACATCCATGACGAGAAGAAACCTATACGCTGTATCTAGAAGACCTCATACGCCGTATTCACGGACAATCCAAGAAAATTATAGAATATTATATTCGTGGAGACACACCAAGTTACGCCAATACGCCGTATTGAACCCTATCAATACGGCGTATCGACCTTTTTTCAAACTCTATAAATACAAAAGCCTAAAACTCATTTTAGGTATGCTTTTAACCACCAAGTTTGATTCTCAGCAAATCTAAGAAGCCAAGAAGGTCCTGCAAAGTGCTCTATTCCATAGGAAATCCCTTGTAATCTCTATACTCTAAATACGCGTTCGGTTTTTATCATTTATCTATGACATTTGTATAAGTTTACAATGACTATCGGCTAATACCTTTAGGTATTATCCATGTTTATGATAATTTAATGTTTGGTTCTGTTTATATTGATTGGTTGGTTGTTCGTTGCATGTTTATTATGTTTATCAATTTATACTCGTTTATGTGCTTAAGCATGTGTTTAAATACTGATAGATTTAAGTGTTAACACTCGCTCTTAGTGATCGACACCCTACTTACTAATGAACCTACAACTAATCGGGTACACTGCCCGTTAGTGTTTGTTAATAGGTAAAGTCGACAAAATATAAATAGTAAAACTTGAATAATAAATTACGTATACACGACAAAACACATCAAGTTTTTGGCGCCGTTTTCGAGGAGTGAGTTTGTTTAGTTCTTGTTTATTAGTATTTTTAGTTTAGTTTGCATTGTATATTTTTGCATATTTGTATGTCTGTGTGTTTGTTTGTTTTTCTGCATTTAGTTTAGTTTTTATTGGTTTATTACTTTGATTTTCTAGTCATGTTGTTGCAGGAAAAAGATAATCCAGGTACCACTATGGAAGAATATGTTCAGTTTGAAACTAAAAGGGCTCTTAGAAATGATAAAGTTTATAACTAGGAAACTGCTAAGTATGGTATGGTTAATTGGTGTCTTGAGTTTGTAGACACCGACATCCTTAGATTCTTTGAAACAAAATTCCCAACTATAGTTTATATTGATGCTTTAAAATTAGAGTCTGATCTTTCTTATGAACCCGCACTAAATTCTGATATTAACCTGGAAATTGAAACATCATTGCCTGAATGTAATTATGAAAAATACAATTGTAAGGCAGAAAGAAAAGCTTTGAAGAAATTATTTTCTAATAAAGAAAAATTCAACATCTTAAAAATTGCTAAAAATTTAAACAAACTTCGAGAAATATGGGACAAAACAATTAATGAGTTTTTCGCAGTTGAAACCTTTATAAATGAATCATGTATTAATACCATTATTGGGAATTGATTTAACGGGATGCTGTTAAATTTTGTCAAAATTTATATATGCCATTTGGCATCCCATTCGATCCTAAGTTGTTTTATAAGGATAAGAGGTATACAGGGTCTATTCACCAATGATGCAGATGCCCAGGTACGTTCCCTAATAATACATTAATCTCCGAATGACATATACGGCATATCGGTGGTTGATTAATACGCCGTATTAGAAATTTTTAAATAAAAGTTTTATTATGTCGGTTCTTGAATAAATACGGCGTATTCATTAAAAATGGATACGGCGTATTCAATAAAGTCTATAAATACCATTGATGCGTCAACTGCATGCTTGGTGAAGTTTTACAAAAATAATACGCGACGTCTAAATAACTCTTGAGGAGATCTTTAGTTTGATTAAAATTTCATTGATTTGCTTATTCCCGATCCTAGGGACTAGGTACGATTGTTTACTTTGATGTTTACTTCGTAGCAGTATTTCCTTTGATCTTTTCTTATTCCCAAATTAAGGTTTAGAGTTCATGTAGTTATAAGATTTTTGTTTAGGGTATGTTTTGATCGAAGTTGGTATGCTATTTAATGTGATTATCCCCCATGAATGTTGTCACTAAGTTTGGTACGAAGAATTTTTGGGTCAAAACGGGTAGAATTAGGTAATATATGTTTGACTTGTATCAGTTGCAGAAATACAGCGTATTCACATAACAATACGGCGCATTATGTTTATTAAATCTATACGGCGTATCTAATTTAATTGATACGACGTATCAACTGTCTGATACAGTAGTGTATTAATATTTCATTTTCGGATTTTGTGTTTAATTTCATGCTTAACTTTCTTCCTTATGAACTTGTCCTACTAACGGTCTCCTTATACTTTTTCAGCAGGCTAGAAAGGAGAAAGTAACTAATGACAAATACAAAGGAGAACCAGATACACTCGACTTATACATTAATGACTTTAAATTGTTCAAATGTGACACCCCTCTTGAGAAGGGATTTGATGAATTTTGCCAAAGATGGTGGATGAAAAGCGAGAAGAAAGAGTTAAGCGATGGTGGCCAAAGAAATTACGTGCCTAATGATGAGTGGAAGCGTTTGGAGCTTGAGATAAACAATTCGAACCAAGCTAATCAAGAATGCATTGGTGAATATGGACCGTTGATTGATGACAATGATTTCGAATATATGTGTGACTACTTGCTTTCCAAAAATGTACCTTTTACTATGAAAAATGATGAAGGGAGGTTAGAAAAACGAGGTACAAGCTACTTGGAACGCCACACGAATGAATTTCTAGCACTGAACAAGAGTTTGACAATTGGGCAAAGACTAGCGGGTATATTGGCATGAATGATCAAGATCCAAAGTGAAGCTGGAAACAAGTTTAACTTAAAGACTTTTCTGTAAACAAAAGTACTTGCCGGGAGACAACCCGAAATGTAGAGGCGGCAAAATAGGCGGGTAGGGCGGGTTCGGGTAACGGGCAAAACGGGCGCGGGCAAAATGGGCGATTTTTAAAATTTGAATCAAACGGGCGCGGGACAAACGGTCTCGGGTCAAACGGGCAAAGTGTCCAAATTTTTGGTTTATACGTTTTTGCACATTTTTTACGTTATTGAACGTTTTCGTACATTTTTCTACTTTTTTGAATGTTTTCGTACGTTATACGTTTTCGTACGTTTTTCTACGTTTTCACACACTTTTCTATGTTTTGGCACGTCTTTCGATGTTTTCGTACGTTTTTCTACGTTTTAGTTTGTTTTTGTTTGTTTTCGCACGTTTTCATACATTTTTGGACCACGTATTTCAGCATGATTTTAGAACGTTTTCTGCTACGACAGTTTTATTTCTGCTTTAGATACATATTTCTAAAACGTTTTTTCAATGTTTTGGCAACTATTTTCTACATATCGTGTCCCTTTAGTATCGTTTTTAGCCATGTTGTTTCTAACGATGTTAAGTTCATATTTTTCGTTTCGCTAAAGAAAAATGGGATACACAAGATGGGTTAGTTTATACGTTTTCTCACGTTTTTCTACGTTTTTGTACATTTTATACGTTTTTCTATGTTTCGTACGTTTTCACACATTTTTCTACGTTTTCGCACGTTTTTGTACATTATATACGTTTTCGTACGCTTTAGCATGTTTATCTACATTTTCGCACGTTTTTCTACGTTTTCGCTCGTCTACGTACGTTTTCGCACGCTTTTCTAGGTTTTGTACGTATTGTACATTTTCATACATTTTTGTTCCTTTTTGTACGTTTTGAATGTTTTCCTACGTTTTCGCACGTTTTTATACATTTTTGCACGTTTACGCATGTTTTTACGTCATTTACATTTTCATATTTTTCCACCATTTGTGTACGTTAATTGGTACCAAGTGTACATTTTTATACTTTTTTGAAGAACAAAAATAGATAAAAACTGACAAAAACGTAAAAAAATATACGAAAACGTAAAAACGGACGAAAACGCATGAAAACGTAAAAAACGTACGAAAACATACAAGACGTACAAAGACATATAAAACGTACAAAACGTATGAAAACCTGCAATACGTATAAATACGTATGTGGAAACTAACTGGGGGGGGGTGAATAGTTTACAGGTTAATTGGCGTTTTAAAATTTTACTTCTAAAATTGTTAGATTCGAGTATATGTTCAATCAATCAACAATATGAACCAACCACGATAACTATCTAATTGTGATATCTATACAAGCAATATAAAGAGATAAAGGAAAGAACAATCAGACAAAGACACCAAGATTTATAGTGGTTTGGCTACGAAACTCTTCTTCGCCCTACTCCATTCCTCGAGTATCCGCCTCAAGATTTCACTATGTCAACAAGCTCCCTTCGGGCGGAGAAAACCGTTTACACGTCGCTTATGTTATTTTCCGACACTAAGCTAGATGTTGAGTCCTAATCTTAGCTAGAACCAAACTACCACTTACACAAGTACTACCCAATCACAAGATCTACACTATCGGATTTATACACAATCCGATATACACAATCACACAAGATAATCAAAATAGTGTTTTGAATCTTAGAAGAAGAGAGGAGAAATCACTAATATATAACACTTCGTTTCTTGGCGAATACGAGTTTTCTTCTCTTGCACTTGATAGAAGAAGGAAGAAGATAGAAGATGAGACTTGATCACTTGAAACAAGATTATACTATGTTAGTGATCAAGATATTTAGTGAGAGAAAGAAGGTTTTTAGAGAGAGAAAGATGACTAAAAAATTCGTACTTAAAAGTATGTTTTTATGTTGAGAATAGTGCATTATTTATAGCTAGAAAAACCCAACGGTCAGCTGGTGGCGGTCCCGGCGGTCTCAAATATATCTGGGGGCCACCTAGCCACTTATGGGGCCGCCCATAGACTGACGCTCTGATTTTTGTCCTTTTGCGGGGAAGGTTTATCCTGGTATGTTTTTTTTCTGTTTTGGGGGGAAAACTGAATTCAAAATTTATATTTTTAAATAAAACATTATTTTTATTTAACAAAACTATTTTGTGTAATTTAGTAAAAATATAGTTTTGTAGAAATGTGATGGATTAAGAGGAAAAATTATTTTCTTGATCACTAATTAAGTTGAATGATTTATTTTCTTGATCGCGTATTATGGAGCTTAAACGGAGATATTTTGAAGAATAATGTTCTGACATCCAATACGCCGTATCCATCAAGGAAGATACGGCGTATCTGTGCCTGCATTCACCAAAGACCACGAAGGAAACAAGACCAATACGCCATATCCAGGAAAGGCAATACGCCATATTCAAGCTATATGGGAATAAAATATTTTGGAAGATATCAAACGTGGTCCCTACTCCAAGAAACCCCCAATACGCCATATCTAAGACATTGGATACGTTGTATCGATACCGACTTCAGACCTTATAAATAGAAAACTCAAAAATGAGTTTTAAGTGTGCTAAATCATATTCTTGATACCTAAACCATAAAACTCGATTTTCAGAGGAGAAAATGACAGCAGAGGTCGAGCAAAGCGATTAATTCCATAGGAGACAACGTGTAATTTATTATACTCTTATAATCGTTGGAAGTTTAAAGAAAACTAGACTGAAAACGGAGTTAAATTGAGTTTAAAAACGAGAAAACGAGAACCGGGTACGAAACCAGTTCTTTAAAAATTAAAATTTTGCAAAAATGACACTACGAAAGAAATTCTATTTTTCCTAGATTCTAAAAATTAAAATAAATTTTTTTTTAAAAAGTTTATATTTTTTTGATGTTTAAATAATTTATTATAATTAAAATACGAATTAAAAGAAAATAAATTATAAAAAATACTAACCTTTAAGCTAAAAATCTAGAAAAATTCCTAAAAATAGTTGACACTATGACAGATTTTCTAAAAATAAAAGCCCAACCTCTCGGCTTATAAATAAGCCGTGAAAAAGCCCAAAAGAGCTTATAAGCTTACTGCCTAAACGTCTATAAGAATAAAACAAATACACACTCTACCGGATGAGCTAATGTAGCACAACGGTAGAGTATGTATTAAAGGGTTGAGAGTGTGTTGGAAAGGGGGGAGGTCACGGGTTCAATCCCTGGCCTCTCTTCTTTTTTTATAAAACTTTTTTTTAAAGACTTATAAAAAATGCAAAAATATGAAACTTTAAAAAAAACATTTTTTTTTGAAACTTAAAAATAAGCAGAAAAATAAGCACAAAGTAATGGCAGTTTAGCTAAATTTACACTAAGGCTTAAAGGGCTTAAACTAGCAAGGCTTAAAGGCAAGTTAGTTGGGGAATAAAAATATAAGCTAACAAAAAATCAAATAAGCAATGCAAGAATAAATAAAAAAGCAAGACTAAGCAAAGCAATATCTCAAAGTAAAAAAAACAATAAGGCAAAGGCAAAACTAACATTACATAACTTTTTTTTATACTAAGACTAATAATGGCTAACTGATAAGCTAATTTAGGGGCAAATAAGCAAAGAACCTAAAAACTAAGCTAAGGAAAATAGTGAGCTAAACCTAATAAGCCAATGTAAACTAAGAATAGCAAATATACAATAGATAAGCCAAAAACTCTAAATAAGCTATGGGGCTAAACCTGCAGGCCAAGATATCCTAAGGGCTCACTTTGGGACTTAAAAAATAAGCACTGAAAGGGCACTAAAGGTAAATGGCTTAAAGGATCTTGTAGCCTAGCTTATGGGCTTCCTCGAAAAGCCAAAAAGAACTAAGAGTTAACACAAAAATAAGCTAATAAAAGGCTGAGAACCAAGCAGATTGCACCAGGGCAGGCTACTTGGCAGTTTCAAGGGGCTTAAAGTCAGCTTATAAATAAGCTGGCAAATAGGCTTAAAAATCAAAATAGAGCTAAAACAGATGGAGTGTGGCTTAAAGTGAGCTTATGCTCAAATTTTCAAAGACCAAAAACATTTTTTAACATCTGATAAAAGCTATTAAAAAAAGACAGATTTGACACAAAAAAAACTTATAGAAAATTTGACAGATTTGAGAAGGGACAAGGTGAACCAAAAGAACTCTAAACTAATCTATTTTGACACTTAAAAAAAACACAAACAAGGACTAAAAGACTGGTTTTAAAGCTTAAATCAAATAAGCTCTTGTAACTTGTTTTTATCCAACAGTTTCAAAAGACCTAGAAGAGAAAACTTAAAATCAATTTTTAAGACTACAAATCTTTTTAAAAATAGATTTAAAAGGGTTGCCAAAGATCATCAAATGACCCAAAGGTTTAAAAACCCCTTTTGACCCACTTTGGGTCACTATGCCAAACACCCCTTTATCTGTTTGGAAAACTTGACAGATTTGAAAATAAGCTTACAAATAGGATTTTAAAAACTTAAAAGCTTATAAATAAGCTTAAACAACAGTATTTAAAAGCAACAAAAGACAAATGACAAGATATTTAAGAACAGGTAATTGACATAAAGATAAATTGCAAAGAAATTAAAATGACAGAAATGTAAATTGCAAGATAATTTAAATGACCTTTGTTATAAAAAATGCAACAATTAAAAGAGTTACAATAAATATTACAGGCTTATGCCTTGAAAAATAAAAAATTCAACACTAGCTCAACCAAGCAATACATGGCTGTATAAAAATGAAACCCTAAACTATGAGTCTTCACACTGTGTTTATTGTGTTCTTTGGTGAGGAAAAACTCAAAATCAACTGTGCCCATAGAATGCTTGGAGCCCAAGTCGCAGTAATCAAAACCCTTGAACAATTCTTGCCCAATAGGATGATTTGGATTGCCAAGCTGTCAATAGGCCATGTGGGTGTGGGGGATAGAAGGGAGTTAAGGTTATTGGCTGTTATGGCAGGTTGGGAGCTAGAAGATAGATTTTGAATAGACTACAAGTATTTTTGGCGGGTTAACCTTATCCATTAGATTTAGGATTAACATAGGTTTAGCATAGGTTCAGCGTAGATTAGACTAACTTAGATTAGAAAAACCAAAGTATTAAAAAATTGAAAGTGTTCCTCGTTCTTAGTGGTCGACACCCTACTTACCACGAAACTCCCACCGACCGGGTACACTGCCTGTTAAAGTTTTAGTTTTGGTTAAGTCGGCAAAATATAAATTTAAAACTTGAATCATAATTTAACACCACACAACAACACATCACCCTTTTTGTCGAATCCAAAAAGATTAATCGCCAAGATGTAGAGAGAAAGAATTCGACGATGCCAAGACTCCCCCTTGATGTATACTCCCCCTCGTTTGGGGCACCAAGGGATCGAGCTTACAATATTTTTCTACAAAACCAAGTTAGAAATACAAGTGCAAGAAAACATTTCTAACGAGTATCAAGATTACGACAAATATATTCAAAGCTAATAATTGAGATAGAGAACAAATATCCATGTAAAATATAATGCATTCATTTCACCCATAATAATAATAGAGGAAGTTTTTTCATAATAAAGAAAAATTCATACATGCATAACAAGACAACTTCATACATAAAGTAAGCTTATGCATGATAATATGAATTTCTTACAATATTTAGATATAATATGATTAAAACACTACTACCCTAATGGTCTTAATACTTCATAAATCCTAAATGATTCTTGAGTCATAGATAATGGCTTTAAGCAAAAGGTTGGTTAAAACATTATTTGGAAGAATTAAGTTTAAAGGATGAGGTGGAGATGGTGAGGCAATGGTGGAGGTAAGAAGATACTCAAGGTGAGAAAACATTCTCATAGGATTCATCTCATCACGAAGAGGTGAGATAAAATAAGATTTCGGATTGAAACAACAATGAACAATGACCCATGATAGTCAAATGTGTTGAAGATAAATAGGGAATGGGCCCATGAGAGGTGTGGTTGCGGTGGTGGTTATTGTGAAGGTGGTGAAGGAGTATCATGAATGTGATCAAGAGGAGTGAATTGAGGACAAGGATAGGAGTTGATACTAAAGAGGGATGACTGTTGGAGTGGAATTGCTGGTTTCACACACGGTCTTAAGAGGAACATCCATGATATCATCAGAAAGGGGATTGGATGTCTGAGGACGGAGAGTGTCCATTAGAGAAAGGAGGTGAGGATTGAGGTTTTGACTCAAATAAGGAAGAGGTAGTGCCAAAGGTAGATGATGTATCTTTGGTTGATGGAGTTTTTAATGGTGCATTTGGTAGAGATGGAGAGGAAGATTTTGTTATGAGAGAAGGTGTGGTAGTTTAATCTTCTTCACTAGAGAGGTCCACAAAGAGTTGTCTTGGTGGAATAATGGTTAGCTTGATTTTCTATAGGTTTTAGAGGAAGAGGCTTGTGTGGATGCCATGGAAGTAGAAGAGAAATGAATAAGATGATTGTGAGGATGATGAAGATGGTAAAGGTGATGGCTATTTATTTTGGAGGTAGTGGACTAAAGAAGTAAGACATGGGAAGGTGTTGATTCTAAAAAGTGTTTGATAAAATACAGGAAAGTAGCTGAGTTATAGAGTGGATAGTTAAATGCACAAAAAATCAAGAGAGACACAGTAAAAATCTCGTGATTCCTAATGGTGGTCCCATAAACATACTGGCGGTCCCAGATATATATGGGGGCCGCCCAATATATATGGGGGCCGTTTTCTAGAAACACAAACATTTTTACCAGGTTCTCAGACCTTCAATCCTATGTAGAATCATGTTATCCTAGAAATTCTTTTGCAGCCAAATCTATTTTCTCAAGAATCATCTAACACTTCCTATATTTTCAAATTTAAAAAGCTAGCTATACTACTTGGGAAGCAATTTTAGGCACATGATTAAGAAACAAATAAGCATGCATAACATCATAAGATTAATAAATAACATATTGTTAAAGGCATGCAAATAAATTTAGGATGATAAAATGGAATGATCATCCAAGGAAAATCACGTTGCCCAAACTAATTTCTAAAAATCCTACTAAATAGCATAAGTCAAAGTTCCTAAGAATAGATAATAAAAGTAAGTACCACAAACATAATAGAATAGTAGATATAAATATATTGTCTTATAGCAATTATCCAAATTGCTCACTTCTTCTTCTTCCTCTATAAGTTCTTGATGCCCTTTCCGATTGACCTTATTCCACCACGTTGCTCATCTCGCAATAGGACTTGACGGTTGAGGATTTCGGTTTGACGAGTATAGAATTCTTCCATGTTTGGGTCAATATTAGGTGGATTAGAAAAGACTCGAGGAACCTCATTTGTCAATGAGTTGACAAAACGAATGGGGGAAGGAGTACTTGCACGCGAGGTCCCTTCGTCATTTCCATCATTATCATCATCGTTAGGATGAGAGGATGATGGTTGACCGAAGGCGGATGAGGAAGAAGTGAAAGACCGACCTCTTCTCGTGCCATAATCCTTTCGATTCTTTCGCTCTTGTTGAGCGGCAAGAGGATACATGACACGATCGTACAAGACATAAAGAGGGTTTGACAACTCATGGTTTTCGGATATGACATGCTCAAACATGCTAGTTAATAACATACCATAGGGTAGAATTAACCGAGCTTGTTTGGTGACAAACTCCATCCATTTAGCAATGAAGTAAGCAAGGTTGTAGTGTGTGGAGGTAGCAATACAAAAAAGCATATGACATAGACACGTGGGGACATGATCCTGGTTACACCTCAAACAAAATACATTTTCCCGAATTATGTCGACCCATGTATTCATAACATCGGTGATTTCACGAGTCAAGATTTGATTGTCCTCAACAATTATCTCTTGCTCATAACGGATGCGAGTGATAACACCCTGTCGTTCAATTTGAACAAGGAGTTTGATGTCATCAGGAGAAGGAGGATTAGTTTGATAAGGACCACCCATTGGAACACTATATGGCAAGTCGTCAAGTGACCACTTGTCAGAAAAAGATCAATCACCTTCGTAATGAATACGAAGGATTTGACCGAATTCTTCGAGAGAAAAAGAGGAGAGTTGATTTTGAAATACAAACTCGACAAACATTTGACCTTCTGAGTCGTAATTGATACGACATTGACTATAAAACTCGAGAATGAAACGAGGACAGATTTGTTCATTAATTTCTAGAAGACACTCAAACCCAATATGACTAAATATTGACCTAACATAGACCAAATTGTTAAAGCTTAGATAAACTACCCGCCCTTCATGAATGTAATGATTTTCAAAGAATTCAAAAGTACCTTTTAGTGGTTCGTTGTATTCAACGGACATTTTTGGAATGTAACTTCTAGTGTTTTTGTGGTCATCCGATGTTTTGTGAGGCATTATCACCTACATCAAAATATTGTTTGAGATTTTATTATTATGTGCTCGTAATGTTAATTATGTACTCTTGCCTAGTGTGTGCCTATATGAAACAAATGTGGAGTAACGGTTAACTCGACTCTAAAAATGAAACTTATAAGTTAACCCAAACGCTCCTTAATTTAATTTTGCTCATCCAAACATATCAAAAAATAAATATGAATTATGTACTTCAAAATTTTGTTCATGAGATCATTATGCATGTATGCAAAAATATTTTTAGGATGTATTAACAATACATAAAAGCATTTTTATGGTGTTCTTAACGTGAGTAATTTTGAAATAAAATTTAGGTTTTCTGTGAAAACATTTTTTGACAAACACACTTCAATAATGCAAATCCTATGTCTACAGGAATCATATTAGTTATACATTGTTCTATTATAGTCCTAATTGCACACAAACACAAGAAAAATGAAAATCCCCAATTTTGAATTTTTGTTTAACATGAACCCTAGACACAAATTAGAAAGAAAATGGACGAAATGACTTTCAATTGATGATCTTTGTGATGTTAGAAATGATTATTAGTATTGATTTGATCTTCAATTAGTGTTTTAGTGGTTGATTTTAAAGATTAGAGGGTTTTGGGTTTGTGTTTCATCAATGGCTGCAGAGAGGGAGTGTTTGTTTTTGTGTTTTACAAAATGAGAGTGACAGACATTTAGTCCCGACTGGTGTCGCTCCCATATCAATATGGGGGATGCCTGATTTCATTAGGGGGCCGCCCGTGCTATGCGGGCCGCCATCAGCAGATGGTTTTTGACTCGAATTTTAACAAAAAATTTATGAAAGGAGTGACGTTTTAATTTGCATTTCAAGAATTAAAAAATGCTTAAAGTACTTTGGATGAAGTAATTAAGTTGTCACGACATGGAGTGGAATACAGACTAGAATCGAGATAGAAGAAAATAAGAACGATTTATGGTATGTGTTCCATCATTCCTAAACCAAGACGTAGATAGTTAAACGATTCACGTTTAAGGGGTTTAGTGAGAATGTCGGTGATATTGTCAACGGACGGCACCTTTTTGATAGATATATGTCCTTTCTGGACATTCTCACGAAGAAAGTGGTGAAGAATTTTGATGTTTTAGTTCGAGAGTGTTGCACCGGGTTTTTGCTAAGGTTAATTGCGCCTTTATTGTCGCACATGATCGGGACGTCATCGAGTCGAATGTCGTAGTCAATAAGAGCTTGTTTCATCTATAGTGCTTGTTGACATGCCTTTCCGGAGCTTACGTATTCGGCTTCGGTAGTGGATGTAGCAAGAGTAGTTTGTTTCTTCGAGAACCAAGATGTTAAACAACATCCCACGAACATACAAATACCGCTAGTGCTCTTTCTGTCCACATAATCTCTCGCATGATCAAAGTCAGAATATAATACAGTTTCTATACCAGTCCCCTTAGGATACCATAATCCTAAGTGCATAGTACCTTTAATGTATCGAAAGATACGCTTAACGGTTAGAGCGACATATACTATCAGTGTTTCTTTGCTCCGGTCCCTCCCCTTAGGATACCATAATCCTAATTGCGTAGTGCCATTAATTTATCAGAAGATACGCTTAACCCGCTCACGTTTGAGGTTCTGGGATCCTCTTTGAAAGCGTTGCACAAAAGGCAGCACTATAAACATGATATTCAGGCTTCTTGGGCCGTTAGGTTAGGGTATTAATTACTTATTCATGCCTCCGATATTGGGACTATTATGACTCACACTTCTTCATTTTGTTGAGTTTAGTATCGAGAGACATGGGGGGCGGGATTTTTCAGTAGGCTTAGATTCCTTTTAAGCCAAAATTTTTAAGTATTTCTGTTATATATTTAGAATTGTTTTAATGAAGATTCGTCTTCCATTTGTTTTATTTATAATCCAAGGAAGAAGTTAAGTTCACCCATCATGCTCATCTCGAAAATGTCATGCATGGATGATTTTGGGTATCACCTGTAAAATTCATCACATATGTCATGACAAGTCGAGACCGAAGATAATGTCCATTCGACTTTATATTCTGAAACGTGTGATGATGAGATTTGAACTTTTTCTTCTTATGTAAATAGTTGGGGTTATCTACCATTCTATTTCTGATCTCATGTTTAATAAGAAAAGATTTTAATCTATCATACCAAGCTTTGGGTGCTTGTTTAAGACCATATAAAGCTTTCTTTAGTTTATAAACATGATCTGGTTTTTCAAAGTCAATGAATCCTGGAGGTTGTGCCACGTATACCTCCTCATTGATAAAACCGTTCAGGAATGCACTTTTTACATCCATTTGGAATAGCCTAAAATCTAAAGCATAAGCATAAGTTAATAGTATTCTAATAGATGGCATAAGTTCCATTATAATCGATGCCCTCTTGTTGATTATAGCCTTGGGCGACTAACCTAGCTTTATTTCATGAAACAACACCGTTCTCGTCTAACTTATTCACTAAAACACCCACTTAGTTCCTATGATTGTCATATTCTTAGGTTGTGGTACTAACTCCCAAACATCATTTGCAACAAATTGATTTAATTCGTCTTACATAACAATTATCTAACTTTCATCCGTTAAGCATCATTCACATTCTTAGGTTCTATAGTTGATATAAAACAAAAGAAGTTACTTTGGCTATAGGATTGAGACCTAAGAGTTCTTTGGTTAAGGTTTCCTATGACATTTTCTAATGAATGGTTCCTAGATTCCTTAATATTGACTATTTCGTCAATTTCTAAAGTTTCATCCTCAATGTCATTCTCTAAGTTTTTCTTTTCGGTAACCTTAATTGCTTCTTCATCTAAGTCATCATCCATCAAGGGTGATGTCTTGGAGGGTTAAGGAGTTTCATCGAATGTCACGTTGAGTGATTCTTCGATTTTCATGGTGTGTTTATTAAGGATGATGTAGGCTTTACTATTTTGGGAGTAACCTAAAAAGACACCCTCGTGTGACTTTGGGTCAAACTTAGTGAGGTAGTCTTTGGTGTTTAAAATGAAGCACTTGCTTCCAAACACCCTAAAGTAATCAAGAGTAGGTTTCCTACTTCTTAAGAGTTCATAAGGTGTTTTACCTAAGATGGCTCTAATTAGGATTCGGTTGATGATGTATGTTGAGGTATCTACGGCGTTACACCAAAACTTTTATGGTACCGATTGTTCGTTCAATATGGTTCTACTCATTTCTTGTAGTGTCTTATTTTTCCTTTCTACCACGTCATTTGATTGTGGAGTGCGTGGAGCTGAGAAGTTATGTGTAATACCGTTGGCATTACAAAACTCTCCAAAATTGCACTTCATTGTCAAATTCTCTACCGTGGTCCGTCCTAATTGACACTATTGAACATCCGAATTGATTTTGTATTTTCCTACTAAAGATTTCAAATTACTCGAAAGCCTCGGTTTTATTCTTAAGAAATCTTATCCAAGTATACCTAGAGTAGTCATCTACTATGACTAAGGTGTAGAGGTTTCCTATGTAACTCCGTACGACGGATGGACCGAAGACATCCATATGAAGGAGTTCTAAGCATCTAGTCGTTGAGACTACATTCTTAGCTTTGTGACTAACGTGAGCTTGTTTTCCAATTTTGCAAGCATCATAGAAATGTTGATCAAACTTAAACTTAGGTAAGTTTCTAACTAATTCCTTAGATGTTAGCGACTGAATGAGACGCATATTAGCGTGACCTAATCTCTTATGCCACAACGTGGAGTTTTGATCGATCGTTGCAAGACAAATTTTATCTTTCGGCTTATTTATGAATTTCATCACATATAAGTCTTTCTTCCTAATACCTCAACTTATAACCTTACCGTCCTTAGTGATTTCACTATCATGTTCAGAGAAAGTTACCCTACATTTATTATCATACATTTAACCTACACTTAGCAAGTAAAATCTTAAATTATCTACATGTTCTACATTATCTATATTGAGATAGTCATTAGAAATCGTACCTTTGCTAATGATGTTACCGCAAAGATTACTACCAAAAATGACATTACCTCTATTGTATGCCTTGTAGGTTGGGAAGAGCTTTTGGTTACCTGTCATGTGTCTAGAGCATCCGCTATCCTTTATCTACTCATCGGGTTCCAAGTCGACTCCAAGGCACATTTATTTATATAAGACAATAACTCAAACATTTAGTCCCTAATATCTCATGGGTCCAAAGTTATTAGTGCTAAACATCCCTTTCATTTGACGCAATTGATTGGGATGTATAAATAGAGGAAACATTTCCCATGGCATGTAACTTTGAGATTGGAAGTTGTTCTAAGTTATGAGAAAACCATGAGGTTGGTTTTGTCAACCAACATTTCTTTTTGGTTGCGGTGTCTTAGAACGAGGATAATGGTTATTAACTCTTCTAGGTGGTGGAGTTTTTGACCTAAAATCTAGTTTATAAAATCCAACTTCAGGTTTTAACGTTGGTTTATAAAATTGTTTAGCCTCATTATCACTAGCAACGGGAATTTTAACATTGTTTACCATTATGTGTTTTGGTCTAGGACCCAAAATGGATTTTTGAAAAGAAACAGATTTTTTAGATTCTGGTGAATAGACAGGCGGCCCCTTGATTGCTTTGGGGGGCGTCTGGACTTTATAGGGTCCCCCCATAGTATTTGGGGGACGACCACCAGAAGGCGTTTCATATGAGGTTTCACAAATTTGATTTCCTTGGACCCACTAGTTGATGCTTTAAATGAGTTAAACCCTAAACGTAATTTATCTCCGAAGGGGTTTTGATTTCTTAATATTTCATTTAAGCAATATATACTCTTTTCAAATTTAGTTAATTTAAGAGCTTCTTCTTTAAGTTTTTCATTGTCGATTTTAAGTGATTGGCAATTTGTACATTTGAGATCAACTCCCTTGTTTTTCTCGAGTGTAGACAATTTTAATTTTATTTCACTAAGCTCATTTTCAAGCTTCTTTTTAGCTTTCTTTAGTTATTTGTTCTTAAAGATAATTTGTAAACTTATTTTACAAAAGTTGTAACATTCACTATCAATCTTAATATCATCTACCCAAGAAATGTCATCACTAAAGTAAGTGGATTCGGAACATACCTCAGCAGATGCTTGAGCTACGAGACATGTTTCGTCTTTAGCCTTTTCATCATCTTCTTCACCGCTATCACTCCAAGAACCACCGACGAATGCTCTTTGGTTCTTGTCTTTCGGTGGTTTTGTACATTCTCCAATGAGATGATTTGGATCACCGCATCTAAAGCACTTTCTATCACTTTTTCCGTTCTTGTCGTCTCGGCTTCTTTGGAACGTCTTTTTGTCGTTACGTGGTTGTCTTAGGAATCTACCTCTTCTCTTGAAGAACTTCTTGAAATCTTTAACCACCATGGCTTATTCTTCGTCTTCACTTCTGGAAGTCGAACACTCCTCATCACTAGATTCCTTCTTAGCCTTTAAAGCAAGATATTTTCTTTCTCCTTTAGCTTTGACTATTTTTGAATCTTTCTTGATGATCATCTCGTAAACTTTGAGGTTCCCGATGAGTTCATCAAGTGACAGTGATGTTAAGTCTTTCGACTCTTTAATCGTTGTGACCTTTGCTCTCCATTTGGGATGTAGAGCCCAAAGAAAATTCTAAACATAATTCTTGCTAGAGTAACCTTCATCAAGAGATTTTAGACTAGTAATAATAGTATTAAATCTAACAAAAGCATTATCTATAGATTCGTCTTCAGAAATGACGAATTGTTCATATTGTTGTACCAAAAGGTCAATCTTGTTATCTTTGACTTGGCTATTACCTTGATGGATGATTAACAAAGCTTTCCAAATTTCTTTTGCCGTATTACACATGAAAATTCTTTCATTTCTTTTCTTGGCAAAGCATTGTAAATAACCATTTTGGCTTCGTTATTTTTCGCAAGCTTCATTTTAAGATCATTACTTTGTTTTTCAAAAGGGATAACCTCATCTAATTTGGTTTCCGGATTTTGTTCATTGGTTGAAAATCACCGTTAGTAATAACATGCCAAAGATCAAGATCTTTTAATTTAACATTGTTTTGAATCTATTTTTCCAATAAATAAAGCTATCACTTTCAAAGAGTGGTGGTCTTTGCATGGATTGCCCTTCTAGATATTTGTTGGAATCATAGATCGATCCAAGCTTTAAAATACAATATATTTAAAAAAAATTGAGTGACCTAGGCTTCTGATACCAATTGTGGAAACTAGAAGGGGGTTGAATAGTTTACAAGTTAATTGGTGTTTTAAAATTTTACTTCTAAAATTGTTAGATTCGATGTTCAATCAATCAACAATATGAACCAATCAAGGTAACTATCTATTTGTAATAAGTACAAAAACAATATAAAGAGATAAAGGAAAGAACGATCAAACCAAGACACCAAGATTTATAGTGGTTCGGCTACGAAGCTCTTCTTCGCCCTACTCCACTCCTCGAGTATCCTACTCGAGATTTCACTATGTCAACAAGCTCCCTTTAGGCGGAGAAAATCGTTTACACATGGCTTACGTTGTTTTCCAACACTAAGCTAAATGTCGAGTACTAATCTTAGCTAGAACCAATCTACCATTTCACAAACACTATACACTCACACGATCTACACTATAGGATTTACACACAATCCGAGTCACACAATTACACAAGATAATTACAATAGATATTTGATACTTAGAAGAAGAGAGGAGAGATCACTAAATAACAATTCATTTCTTGACGAATACGAATGTTCTTCTCTTGCACTTGATAGAGATGAGAGATGAGAAGAAGAGATTAGATCACTTGAAACAAGATCAAATGATGTTAGTGATCAAGATATTTAGAGAGAGAAAGAAAGTTTTTAGAGAGAGAAAGTTATCTGGAAAATTCGTGCAAAGAGGTATGTTTTTCAGCTGGGAATGGAGCAGTATTTATAGGCAGGAAAACCCAACGGTCACTGCAGGCGGTCCCAGATATATCTGGGGGCTGCCAGACCTATAAGGGGGCCGCCTAGTAGATTACGCTCCTGTTTTTGTCTTTTTGTGCGGAAGATTGATCTGTTATGGAACCTTCCATTTTGGGAGGAAAATTTGAATTTCAAATTTAAGTTTTAAATAAAACTTTTCTTTTAATTAGAAAATATTTTGTATAATTATTTTTGTGAAAATACTTTTGTAAAAATGTGATGGTTAAGAAAAAAAAAATTTCTTGATCACTAATCATGATTGAT
>BQNB010051315.1:27519-41054 GCA_026074375.1 Tanacetum coccineum | reverse complement strand
TGCTATTTTTCTCCTCTAAAAATTGACTTTTATGGTTTAGGTATCGAGAATATGATTTAGCACACCGAAAACTCGTTTTTGAGTTTTCTATTTATAAGGTCTGAAGTCGGTTTTGATACTGCGTATTCAATGTGTTGGATACGGCGTATTGAGAGTTTCTTGGAGTAGGGACCACGTTTGATATCTTCCAGTGTTAGCTCTAATTTAAGTAAGTCATTAATAATCATCTTCTAATCACTCTTGCAACAAGAATTCTTTCATCTTTTCACAAATCTTTAAAAATTCAAAGTTTTTGATTTAGGGTTCATAAAAAAATTAAAATTGTTTAGATGTTAAATTTTCTTGTGGTTTTTTGTAGATAATGATGTTAGTAGACTAGTGTTAGCTCGAATTTAAGTAAATCATTGATTAGGTTGATCAAAGAGGGGTGTTTGTTGCGTGTTTCCCAACCGAAACACCTTTAGGGTGTGTTTGTTTTGATTGTTTGAATGTATCGTGTTGAATTGGTAACTTAAAACACTAATCTTGCTAGTTGGTAACAAAAAAGGCTTAACCTTTGAACATTAAACATGAAGACTAGTGATTTTTGAAGGTGAAGACAAAGTGTTTGATGAAATGCTTGTGAAAAGACTTTGGTGAATTTTGGAAGTTCAAGACTAAAAGACTTAAAACACGAAGACTTGAAGTCCAAAATCGAACCACATGAGCCAAAGCTCATGGGCCGGTCGAACCAAGACAACCGACCCATGCCAAGGTCGGTCAACCTAGTCTAACCGATCCATAGTGGTCGGTCGATCAAGGTGTAACCGAACCAAGGCTTGGTCGGTCACCATGGTTCAACCGAACCAAGGTTTGGTCGGGTACCATGGTTCGACCAATCCTCCTCGGTAGGTTAACCAAGTATAATCGAACCACCTTGTGGCCCGAAACCCAAGACCACCAAAAACCTTATTGGGCCGGTCCAAAACACCAACCCATTGGGCCGTTAAAAAGAACAACCGCACCCTATTAGGCTGGTTAAAGCCCAATATCGTTTGGCACGATGTTCAAGCCCACCGTTTCATATTTATTTGAACCGGTTTAAAGGCCCATTGGACCGAGACCAAGTTTGACTTATGTTTAACCTGCGTCTCGTGTTGACCAAAACAATAAATTTTTCACAACATTTTATTTATAAAAACACTAAAAGAATCAAAATTTCAAATATCAAAATAAAAAAGGTTTTAAATAATTCAAAAAGTTCACAAATTTTAAAAGTGTTTAAAACTTAATAACTTTTTCAACAAGTATTAACGTTTTCAAAATCACTAAAAAGAACAGAATTATTTAAATAAAACGAATATATTTAATTGTGTAAACTTTATACGATTTTCACATATCTCGTAAACTTAATCTTAAAACTTTGAACTTAGATGATTAGATCGTTGACTTAGTTTGACCATATCTATGGATTTTGACCGTTGACTTTGACCGTTGACCAAGTTTGACTTTCTTAATCATGTGCTTATTAAGTTCTTTTGATATGAAATTGAATATGTTTCTATGTGAATGAATACATGTTCTATCTGTTACCTGAGATAATGTCAAAAATAGTTTAACAAATATTTCTATATCGAAAGACGTGTCAGTGATCTACGTTGCATCCGGTCTAGGGTATTCTCTTACATTGTTAGCATCGTTAGGGTTGCATCTGTTTGAGGGTATTCGAAAATCGTTGTTAGCAGCTTAGTGACCGAGTCGTCTTAGATATAAGAATATTTCGAAATAAACTATCTTTCTCATTGAATGTGTTATATTTGGATATATCTCTCGTAAATTTCACCACAGTGCACTAGGGTATTATTTATAATACTCATACTCGATTTTCGGATTTAGCCCACTAGTGAAAGGATCACTATACTAGTACTTGTACTACGTGTGGTTTTCCAGAGGTACTTAATCTCATTTGAGATGATTTTTCAAAAATAATAGTAATGATGTGTGCAGATTTAATAAACTTTATTGCTACATATTTTTAGACATCAGTATCTATTAATTTTAAAAATAACACAATGCCTTTGCAAAATGAATTTCAAAGACAAATCAAAACAAAAATTACCTGGAAAAAAACTCATGAAGGGGATGATAATTTTTGAAAGAAATTGAATTTATGTTCTTTGATAACTTCAGAGAAAGAAACAATTAAAAAAGTTTGAATTTGAAAAATACTCCCTCCGTCCCAAAATTATTGTCCCCCGGCAAAAAACACACAGTTTAAGAAAAGTGCATTTATTACTGCTTTCTCTTTCTTACTTTTTGACAAAATGACAGTTTTACCCTTAGCTAATTAATTAAAGTCTTCTTTAAAGTTTGTAATAATAATTTCAAACAAAGGTAATATCGTAAACTTGATCAAATTTCCTTATCTATTTTTAGTAGTGGACACTCAAATTGGGACATCCCAAAAAGGAAACGTGGACAATAAAAATGAGACGGAGGGAGTAATCAAGATGTTTTACCTTTTTAATGTCTTTTCTCAATCCACCTCTTATGTAAACATCTTAATAATTTTTATAAATGTAATTTTTTTAATTATTTTATATTTATGACATCACATGTTAATATTTTTCATACAATGATCAATAGCAAAGTGACATCTATCAAAAGATGACATAAGAAGAAACATTTGTTTAATAAAGAAAAATAGATAGATAGATTCATTATACTTAAAAATTAAACAAAGAAAAAAATCAAACTAACAAAACAAAATTACAACATATGTACATTTTTAAAAATCGATATTTTGTAATCTAAAGAAGATCATTGCATTATAACAAAATAACAGAAAACCTACCACGGAAAATACTATGAACCAAAGAAAATACTCGATGAAGAAGTCAACGAAAGAACAAAGACAAATGTACAAATAAATTTGAATGAAAGAATTTTCTTTTGATATGACTTTAAAATTTAAAAACTAATGAATAATTATTATAATTTACAAAAGACTATAGAAAAACAAGATCTCAAAAAAAAAAGATACAAGTAAAATAATATATTAAAACAAAAAGAAAAAAATAAATGATATATGACATCATCATTAATATTTTTAATTGAAAAAAAAATGCATCCACTTAGTGGAAGATAAACAAAAAGATAAAAATTAATGATATATAACATCATCAATTAATATTTTAATTGAAACAACCAATAAAATACATGCATCTAGTATAAGGGCCCGTTTGGTTTATAGGTGGGTTTTTGGATTAGGATTTGAATTTGGTTTAAAATTTAGGTTTGATGTAGGTTTAAGAGAGAGAAATTATATTAATTTATGTATATTTTATAATAAATTTGAAACAAATGTAATAAAAAAATAGATAAATCAAAAAGTAAAGAAATAAATTGTATTTAATTAGACATTATGTGGTGGAGATGTTAAACCGAAAAAAGTGGGCCCATCACTAGAAAGAAAATAAAAAAAGGAATGCTACAATCACACAATTTTTACAAACAAGTTCTCACACCATGATATGACAATCAATTATTGGTATTGAAAACAAGAAAGATAAAATATAGTAAAAGAAAATTGGTCCATCACATTTGCCACATCATGGTGTGGAAATTTGTTCGTAAAAATGACGTGGTTTTAGTATTTCTCAAATAAAAAACCCCTCAAATGGGTTGCCTTTTGTAAAACCCTATATTTTTGAATGTAAATATCATTTTCAAATCTAAATCGGCAAACAAACACTTTATATAATAGTTAAACCCAATCTCTCTCTTCCACACCCTCAAACCAAACTACCCCTAAGATGACATATGTAAAAGCTCTCCCTTAATAGTATTAACAGATTATAATTATAATAATTACAACTTATTTGTTATTGTATTAGTATATACTTGATGTTTCATAGTTAATCATATATACTCATTTTTTTCGTGTTTTAGAGATTTATCTCGATCCGTATTCCAAACATGCATGGTTAGTTATTTCAAATTAATGTAACGTTTTTTTTCTTTTCAGTTTCACTAAATCTGTTTATACGTTATATGATACATAGTACGTTTTAAGATTGTTTTTTCAATTCAATTATCGCATGTTATAACCTTTTCAATTACACATTGATTATTTTACGTTATGCATAAACGCCACAAGAAACACTTAATCATAATACACTATAAAATCTCGTTGCGCTTTAGAGTACAACTTCCGATGCGCCAGGTACAACCCCAACACACCACACCCATACAAATCCCCAAAATCCCCGAATCATCCCTCATTTCCCCCAAAATGACAATCGCCGGTATCCACCGTCTCATCCGCAACCCTAACCTCACGCTCTACTCACGCGCCATCATTTCACGCTCCACCACCACCACCGCCGCCGCTGTCACGTCATCATCACCCTCCGCCAAAGTCTCCGATCGAATCGTGAAGTTAATCACCTACGATCCCGAAGGTAAAAGACGCGAAATCGTAGGCCTAACAGGCCACACACTACTAAAAGCGTTAACTAATCATAACTTAATAGATCCAGCTTCACATAGGTTAGAAGATATAGACGCTTGTTCAGCTGAATGTGAGGTTAATATTGCTGGTGAGTGGTTTGATAAGCTTCCTGAGCCTTCGTATGATGAGAAATATGTTTTGAAAAGGAACGCGAGAAACCGGATTTTGAATAAGCATTCTAGGTTGGGGTGTCAGGTTGTTTTGACTCAGGAGATGCAAGGGATGGTTGTTGCTGTTCCCGAACCCAAAGCGTGGGATACTCCGTAAGGAAGGAGGCGAGATTGGTACGGCGTTGTGATTTGAGGTTAATTAATAAGTTTGATCTGTTATGAAATTATATGATCATACATTGTTGTTTTGATTTGATACTGGTTAAGCGTTTTATGTTGGGGTTGACTATTGTTGTTGTGTTTCGATTGTTATGAAATATGGATAATTTGAATTTTGGTAAAGTATGTTGTGAATTGCTTGTTGAATAGTGAATTAAACCTGCTTATTCGGTTAGTTAAATATGCGTGGACCATTGCTTTACGTGTGTAGCGAGGAAGAACATATGTCGATACGTAGTATGCTAATGCCTACCACCATTGATTAGTATGTTGCGCGTTGTATTTGTTAGGGGATTGATAGCTAATTTGTTTATTATGTTGCCTAAATGTGAGTGCATATGGCTTGATTGTAGTCGAGAATGATTATATGTTGATTGACATAGAAGGTTAGTTAGTATGAGGTCTTTGTTAGTTTTATACAAACTTCTGATTTTATAAAGGTATTTTAAAGCTCTTAAGTATTAATTCATTAAGGTTTTCTCCTTGAGGACTAGGTACTGTTTTGTGAAAATGATATTAGGCTAGGATATAGACTTTCGGCCTTTGTTGGGAGTAGTTGAGTGTGTTTTGTACTTTGTTTAGGCGTGACGTGGATTGTATTTCCTAGGTGATTGATAAGTACAATGTGCTTGTTTGATCACTTAGATGTGGATGTAGCTGAGGACGAAGGAATTACACACGTTAATTTGAATAGTGGCTCCAGTTTGGGTTGTTACTATTACATATTTTATTGTGGTTTAGTGTAGTTTTTTAAGTTTGTGGGAGTTGACTCCCTGTTGTTATCTTTGGATGTTTATGAATCATTTGACTTCGATTTAGTTTGTTTTGCATTTCATTTGCTACGTTAGTATCAAGTAATGACTTGAATTTGTTTATATTGTTACTTGAATGTGTATGCATATGGCTTGCTGTGTTTAGTCAAGGATGAAGGTATGTTGACGATGGAGTATGACCATGTTGTTGTATTGTCCTTACCAGTGAATGATTGAGTGAAGGAAGCTTGCTTCATACTAAATTAAGTTAATATAAGTCTTGAATTATTTTGGTGGAACGTTTATATTTGCGTGTTATATTATTTGTATATTCACTTCTGATTTTTTTGGTTTTTTAGTCTACATGTTAGTAGTTACATCAAGGTTTTCCCCTTCACGAGTAGGCACCTTTCTGTTAAAAAGGTTATTAGACTTGGATTTAGACCTTGACCTTTGCTGGGAGTAGTTAAGTGCATTTTATCGATTTCCAGTTTTTACTAGCATGATTTTATTTCTTCATCCTAATTTAGTCAGATGATCTTGGGTTTTTGATACGCTGGGGATTAGAGGCAGCTAAAAAAACGGCCTCACCGTCGCCAGTGGAATAGTAATTGTTTTGCTAGTGATTGTTAGCTGTATGCATTTGTAGACTTGTGATCATTATTTTCCTTTTAAACCTTATTTCCTTAGTTTCTCTTAAGATTCTATAGGCCGTCCTTGATGTATTTTGTTTGGAGCATCAAAACTTAGCATTTGTAGGCAGGAAATATTTGGTATCTAGGAACGAATTTCTTTTTCTTTGAAGATAGGTAAATAATAAAATAACAAGTGTACTTTGAAGTCCTTAGTTTAACATCTAGTCTTTGTGTCTGAAATGTTTAAGGTGGGCTTTTGTTTTGCTTTATTTGGCTTTGCTGCACCTATCATAAAGCTTTGGGTATCACATTTCCATGGTTGTTGTTACTTCAGTATGATACGACAGTACTGAATGAATTGACATATTTAAGATTATAGTCTAGGATATCTTTGTAGATAGGTTTTACATAAGTTTTGGACTACACTTCTACAGTTCCCCTCGAGGAATGGAAGCTTTTTGTCGAATAAGGATTTTCATCAGGAAAGAAACTTTTCAAACGTGATTTAAGTTTCATAAACCAGATGTAGTTTCATTTAATACGGATATCTTCATCTCTTTTTGGATTTTAGAAAGATATATAGGATGCTTATGTTTGTACGATTGTCAAGGCAACTGCAGTTAGGAATGTGCAATTTTTTTATGGTCCATACATTTCTAGCTAGTCACGATTAGTCAAAGAATCATGGTTGCTTGTTTTTTTTTATTTTTTATTTTCATAAAAACATGCAGAATCTGAGAGTATAGATTAGAGAACTGCAAGTAAACCAAAGCATATATACAAGTTTAAGCAAGAAGCTCAAGTGAAATTAGCATGATTAACAAGATGTATCAGTAAGAGTTGTTCTTCTCATGCACGAGGTTGAAATTTAAACCCTAAAAAGTAAAAGCAAAAACCTAATATTCGTGACGACGGAACGTGAGGGATCCTGATAAGAGGGGAGGCCCGATGTGCATACACTGATTTTTACTCCTCGAGTTACAAGTTGACTTGACTTGGTTCAAGTTAGTCAATAACACTTGTATTCGAGTCAACCTATTATTTGTTTGACCGCTCAGATATTACCCATTTAGGTAGATCGGATGATTTTTTTGCCTCTAGGGGAACATACCGTATAGTGGAACTTCCTCTGGCTGTAGCTGTATATACACTATAAGTTTTGGTTTAGTCCATATATTTAGAATTCATACAAGTCAAATGAGACAGAAAATGGGGTGATTAGTACTATGACTCGGAAATTATCTAACTTGGACTGACTTTGAGTCGTGGCTTATTGATCGATTTAGTCAAATCAAGCATGTGTGCATTCGTTCTCTACTCTTACCAGAGGTCATCGCTTTGCATATATGATGATTTAGGATTTTGGTTTATCGGGTTTGTAACTTTAAGTTTTAACTTTACGCATGAAAGGGTTGATACTTTATCGATACATCTTTGTCATGCTGATTTTTAATTGTGTTCCTGCTGTACTTCGTACCTCTGTTTTGGGTTTATTGTGGAGTTCTAATGATTGCACTCGGAGCTCTATTGGTTGCTGTCGATCTCTTTGTTCTAATGGTTGAAAATGAAAAAAATGAGCCGTCGTCTTTGTCTACCGATCACTAATTTATGGATTATTTATTTTATTTCTCATTCTCTAGGTCCAAGTTTTCCATTGCCCTATGTTCAAGCGTAACACTATATCCACGTTTTCATTTCGAAGGGATTAGCTTATCATCTAGTATTTTCCTCTCCAAAAGTTTAGGTGGCCTTTCGTTTGGCTCTCTATATTTCTTCTTAAAAAAAGTTTTTCTCCAGGAGAGAACCTTGTCAAACATCATGTAGGACCGTAGGTTACATTTTTTTTAGAAAGGCAGGACCGTAGGTTACATTGTATACTGTCAACATGATCCCCTTCACTGTTCACTAAATAAAATTAATGATTCCTCCTTTAGTAGTTGTGTGAAATAAGAATGTTCTTCTTTCTTAGTCCAATTATATCAGTATATCCCCCACTTGCTGACATAGGCTGTCATTATTACCAGAATTTTCAGTTTAGAGTTTAGACATCCAGGGGCATTGCCTCATCTATGGATGGAATAATACTTGATGTGAACGTTCTTCACAGAGTGCCAAGTCTATGAGTTAGGTATTTTCCCTATACAAACCTTTTTCTGGCCCAACAAATGAAAATTTTGAATTTAGGGTTGCATTGTCATCGAGTTATAGAGCTCTGCTTGCCTTAATTGGCGTCGGCACACACGTTTTTCCCGTATGTGACATTTTTTCTAGTTATTTTCGTTCATTTTGTGGTTCAATAATGGGTTTTGGACTGGATATCAATTCCATCTAGGGTTTAGGCTGCTACTTGGTCGAGCCAATCTGAACCCATCTGGTAATTTATTAGTGACTTATCAGTCTTTCATCTGCAGGCTGTTTAAATACAAAAGTAGGAGTTTGTTTTTTGATTGTTTTCAAAAAGTTTTTAGTTTTGTTAACTCGCGTAGTTTTAATGCTTTCTGAGTAAACATATTCTTCTTAACTGTATCATTATATTGTTTGGCTGTCTAGCTCAAAGTTTATATGTCTGCTTATAGTTATACTCATCTTATAAATTTCTCTGTTCTGTCAAATTATACCATCTTTGTAAAAGGGGATTTGTAAACCAGAAGTATAGGGCGATCTGAGCCTAGTGTTGGGTTTATTTGGGCTGAACTCAAATGTCTGAGTTTATAAAGAATGCAAAACAGCTACATTTTCTCTAACGTTAAGGAGTCACAACAAAGATTCCAAAATCATCTTCCCTCTCTTAATTCTTGGATCAGGTCGCAATACACAAACATTGAGCCTGCAATTTATGTATGATATTTGTATAACTTTTTTTGGGAAGAAAATACAACTATATTGATTGCAAAGTCAGAGATCCATTGAAGTTACAAATATAGATAAAACATCATCTCATTGAAAAATTAAAGCTATTGAACTAACAACTTGAAACAGAATTTTTTTACCACCCTTGCACTTGAACAACCTACCAGGATGTTTTTCATAGCCACGTTTAGTTATGATTATCTCTTCATCTTTATTTTATAAATCTCGAGAGAAATCTATGATACCTGATCCGTTTTATTGAACCCCAAACGGCAAAATGTACCTACATCAATGAATTCAAATGTTATCACGCTAATGTTAAAACTGAGGAAAGTCAGATGAAGTAAGATAATAAATGTGTCAGTATTGATAAACCTTTCAACGTGAATGTCCATTTCATGCGACAAATGTGTGTTATTTTTATGATCTAGTTGGGTCATGTGCGAACAACGGCAGTTGTTTTTTCTGTCTCATGTCGCAAATGTGTGTTATTTTTGATGAAATAGTTGGGTTATATGCCAACAATAGCAATTTATTTTCGTCCGACTCTGTTTTAGCTTAAGTACATTCTTACATATGAAAATATCTTCTAATTTTTTATCTAGTTTGAATCGACTTAATTTTGATGCATCTTTATTTATCTGGATACATTACAAATATTTTAGAAACTGATTTTAAAGTGAAAATGATGCAAGTTAATACCAGCAACACGTTTCACGTGCATATGACGAAAACTACAAACTTGGCATAACTTGATGAAATGCATCTAATTTATTTATACGCATATAATTTGAAATACAAAATATATTAAGATGTATTAAAATGACTAGGGATACGTCTAATTTAAGTGAATGCATTTGTAATGTATAGTTTTACCTATTTTTCATCATTTTCATTTAAAGTTTTTTTTTCGTGTTTGAACCGAACGCACCTAATGTAATGACAACGTGTCCCTAATAAAACTATGTTGATTACCATTTTAATAAACTATAATGGCAGATATTGTTCTAATCTATCTATTTTATATAATTAAACAAGCGTTTTTACAAGCATTTTAAGCACGTTGCATTTAATGAATCCTAGGTGTCGCGCTCCCATTAAGTCTCATATTTGGAAAGTACAACATACATATTCATATTCATAATGCATTGAAACAATATTATTAAGTTAAATGCGTTGAAAAAGTATTATTAAATTATACAAAGAAATCGATTGAAAAAATATTATTAAAAGGGAATATATTTGACTATTTTGCATAACTACACGAATTCTTGTATGATACTAGACCTTCACGCACAAAACTCTTCAAAAAACTGATCTGTCACATTTAATGCTATCACTAATTTTAGGAATTGTTACAATCAAATCAATCACACACGTTTTAAACAGCTATTTGACTTTAATGCTATTGAAAAAACATCATCCTTATTCTACACGGCAGTCAACCTTTTACACTTATTTTTTTTAAATCTCTCCTGAAAATCAGCTACAATTAATTCAATGTCATTAAAATCTTCACCAATTAATGAGATGATGTGGATAGCAACTATTGTACACAACCCAATAAAACTTCTTTTGTAAGTCAAACCAGAAAAAATATACCGACTTTTAATGTACTGCTATGAAACTATTCTCCCAACACACCAGCCCACCATTTCATTGACTCATTCCTTCACCAGCTCAAGAAAGTTTCAAAACCCCTCTTTAATGTCTTTTAATGTCATAAAACCAATCCACAAATAATTCCATAATTCAAATTAAATCTCTCACTATTATCGATTCAAAAAACACATTCAACCCTATGACTAACACCAATTCAATCATACAACTTTTCTTGATTTTTCAATGAGTTCTATGCTATCCATACCTTAAAATCTGTAAGTATCACATATATTCAAGTTTTTTTCATTTAGGGTTTCGACTTAAATCACATAGTACTACAACTATTTGGATGTGTTTTTTATTTAGTTTGACGTATTTTATGTGCTTAATGTCGGTTTTTTTAGAGATTTGATTATGAAGTGATTAGTCGTTTTACACACTTCAACACATTAATAATCACACGAACTGTGATTAATTTCGTGTACATATCGAGTTGAACATTGATTACTTACGTTTATTTTGATGTAGTTTTGTGTGTAATTGTGTTCGCGTATTTTTTTTATATTTATAGACTATTGGTGGATTTCGGTTTCTTGCTGATGTTGCTGATGTTGGAGTATGATGAAGTCAATACATCATTTCTGCAGGTAAATAATTACATACCGAAAGAAGTGGCACTCCATATATATTTAATTCACAATTCTTTTGTTTAGTTTCATGTGTTAAATTGTTACTTCTAAATTTTCCATTGATTATGATTATGAGTCTGGTTAGATATAGTATATCTAAAAATTAAAATATGGGTGTCATTTTTTCAGTGATACATGTTTGTGCCAAAATTGGAAGGTTTGTTGGACTATTCTTATATGTTATCGTATGGTTTGATTTTGTTACTTACTGAGAAACTTATAGGATCGTGGTTTATAATTACACATGCTGCAGGGTAAATACGAGTGGATGATTGAGTATATCAAGAGGAATGAAAGTGTCGTTTGGCCCAGGTAATCCTATCTTTCATGAACAAAGACCAAGCTTTTTTTTTTCAAGAAAATATTGCTTATAATGCATATGAGATATTTTAATATGAAATACCAAACGCTTCCTAAGTTGTGAATACATGCAATCAGGCTTTGTGCAGCAAAAGTATGTGTACTAATTCTCGAATTAGTCAAAATAATAGAAACCTTTACAATTTTTAATAGTGCTAATTGCAACTGATGCATGATATTGTGTTGGGTATGTTTGTTGATAAAAGAGATGTCGTCTTCAATGTTGCTGCTAATGATTGACTGTTGATAAAAGAGATGTCGTCTTCGACGTTGCTGCTAATGAGCTGGACACCTTCCTTGCAGGTAAAAATATATTTACCAACATATATGTATAAAAGTAGGTCCATATAAGCTATACTCCTTTTTGTATTATTATAATTTCCCTGTGTAATTGGTAACATGGTCTCACTTGAAGGATGACACTAAGGGATACAGATAAGGTCATGAAGGTCCAACTAAGAAAAATGGGGTGCAACATGATTATAATGAACATGTGAGTATTTCAATTTCCATTTTTATCAAACAAATGTGTGATTTTGGTTCTTGGTATTGGAAGTGTGCAAAACTTATTTTCAGTTTTTTTAGCCAAACATTGTTTTGTGTAATCCTCTGAACACTTTGTTGATAAGGTATAGAAACATTTGACCCATTAATCACATATATGTATGCTTTTTAAATGTACTGATTTTAATCCCCATCTTCGTGTTTTACTGCAGCTTGCCCATCAAGGTTCCTATTTGCAAGGTCTGGATTATGGGAACCCACAGGTAAACTTTCTTATCACGAAATGGTCACTGATAGCGAAGATGGTGGAACAATAGGCAAGTTAATGCTCTAATATTTTTGGTGGAAAGTTCAACCTGTCTACTTAGAGATGGTTCAATTTTGTTTTTGTCAAATGCTTGACTTATTACTTATTCATCCTTTCAAATATTAATAAAACAGTGTTACGTTTTTTGCTTTTTTTAAATGTTATTCACACACGTTATTCCTTAAAAAAATATTTGAACCACACCCGGGGTTACACGGGTCTTCAAGACCATCAAATTTGAATATGACAATGCATGGACGTTTTTTATTTTAATTGCTACAAAACTCAATTGTTAGTCGAATACTTGACTTATTACTTATTCATCATTTCAAATATTAATGCAACATTGTTATGTTTTTTGTTTTTTTGGTTATTAACACACTATATATCTTAAAAAATAACTCTTTAAACGTAACCCGGCTTTAGACGGGTCTTTAAGCTAGTATGAGATATATTCTCCTTTAAATATCTAATAATTAGTCTTATAATTATTTTCCCAAATCTTGCAAAAAGTATAGTTATAATAGAATTTTAAAAAAAAGGAAGGTTTAAGTTAAAAAAAGATTTAAGCCATACAATAAACGCGTACTTTTCTAAATGTCCCGTTATAATACGTGTACTAAAAAAACTACTTGTATAAAAGATGAACTTTTAAATTTATGCTAATATAATACTGAGAAACTTGTTTTACCCGCAAAAATTAATGAGTTATATATAAAATTTATGTGGCGCTATATATTGGTTTAAGGGAGTGTTTGACTAAACTTATATGATGGGCTCATGATACTTTTACACAATAGAATCACATTTCAAAATTTTAAGTTCAGGTAATGGATCCTCAAAATTAGTATCAAACCTTGGTAACAAAGCTTGTTTGTACTCATCCCATCAGTGACGTAGCCAAAATTTCTTATCTGGGTGGGCTCAACAAATCCAAAAAGATTTCGAGGAAAATAGATATGTAAATCTTATATGCCTTATTGTAAAGTTTTTGCTAAAATCATCTACACATAAT
>BQNB010051315.1:0-27277 GCA_026074375.1 Tanacetum coccineum | reverse complement strand
TTGAATGATGGATTAATTCTTCATATCAAATGAGTCAACAGCTCTTGTGCATGGACGTGGAAGTGTGGATTTATGTTTTAGTTCTAAAAACGACGTTTTTTATTTACTCGTTTGCATGTACCACAAATTAGAAAGAACTTAGTTTTAAATAGTGTTTTGAATAATTGTGGCTATAAACAAGTTATTGAATCTGACAAGTTTGTTTTGTCAAAACGTGAAATGCTTGTTGGTTTTGGTTACATGTGCACCAAATGTTTAGACTTTATATTAATCATGATACTGCTGATTGTGCTTTTATGCCTGCTTCTCATAAGAGTGATTCAACTCTTTGACATGTTATAGTAGGTTATGTACACTTTAAAATAATGCAAGGTATGTCAAAAGATGGACTTATAAGAGCCATTGATATATGTTAATACAAACAATGTCGAAAACCGTTATCTATATTTTACGATTTCTTTACAATTTGATAATAACAAATTGTAAAAACGCCTTACATAAAACTTTACGTAAACAAGTTTTTAGTCGTAAAATTATATTTTGACACAACATGACTTAAGATATGAATAATGATAATGAAACTAGTTCAAGTAATGATCAAAGATATATTTTCATACAATTTATCATTTTAAATAAATGAAAAATGTCAAATTAAATTTAAATTTTGAATTCAACCTTGTAGATGAAAATATTTTGGCAAGATTTGCAAGCAACTACAAAAAGACAAAAAACAATTGTCCCAAGTACGAACGGTTTCTTTCAAGGTGGGACGGTATCCTTGTCAATAAGGAAACCGTTGCACCATGGAGGAGCGGGTTTCGATTCTCTTGTCTATAAATAAAAGCTCATTTCTCACACTAAAAACCACCTCTTTTCATTATCTTCTCTGCACATTTTGAGTATCATAAATTCACCTTTCTTTGATCATTACACTTGTTTAATCTCATTTAAATTGATCAAATCATCCATTCATTTTGAGAGCAAGTCAAGAACTCAAGATATCGTAAAGATACGAGTTGTTATTGTCTAATTATAGTTGTTGTAACCTTTGTTACAATCTTTGTGTAGATCTAGTTCATAACCACCATACATATTAGTTAGTTAGATCGGGTTACTATTTTAGTCCTGATAACACATTAGTGTGCGGGTTAGTATTTTAGTCATGAAAATAAGTGAGTGAGTGGGTTAGTACTTTAGTCCTTAAAATACTTGTGTGTACGGGTAATTATTTTTGTCCATAAAATACGAGTGTGAAAGGTTTGGTTCTATCCTGAGGGGGAATTCGATAATTAGCTTAGTATCAGAAAGTATTATAAGCGACGTTTTACGGTTTTCTCCGCCTGAAAGGAGCATGTTGATATAGTGCATTAAACTCCTCTGTTGGATACTCAGGGAGTGAAGTAGTGCGAAGTCGAGCTTCGTAGCCGAACCATTATAAATCCTTGTGTCTCTGTTTGATCTTTCCATATCTTACTTATCATGATTGATTGATCTCATATACACTCGAATCTAAAGTTTTGAAACTATTAATTTTAAATGGTAAATTATTCAACCCCCCCTCCTTCTAGTTTCCACAATTGGTATAAGGAGCTTGGTCACCCAAAATTTTAAAATATATTATAATTTAAAGCTAGAATCGATCTATGAATTTTGATAAATATCTAGAAGGGAAATCTATGCAAAGACCATCACTTCTTGAAAGCGACGATTTTAAATATTGAAAAAATAGATTCGAGACATATGTGAAATCAAAAGATCTAGATCTTTGACATGTTATCACTGAGGGTGATTTTAAACCTATTCAAAAGAATTCAGAAACTAATAAAGATGAAAAAAAAATTCTTATGAAAAGCAAAACGATGATCTTAAAAAAGGATTAGCTAAAAACAATGAAGCTAAACTAGCACTTTATAACACTTTGCCTAAATAGGAATACGAAAGAATTTTCATGTGTAAAACGGCCAAAGAAATTTGGAAATCTTTATTAATCACCTATAACGATAATAGTCAAGTCAAATATAATAAGATTGATCTTTTTGTTTAACAATATGAACACTTTTCTATTCCGGAAGAAAAATCTATTAATAGTGGCTTTGTTAAATTTAACACTATAGTTACTAGCCTTAAAACACTTGACAAAAAAATTTCAAGTAAGAATTATGTGAGGAAATTCTGGGGAGCTTTTCATCCTAAATGGAGGGGAAAAGGTTACCGCGATAGAAGAATCAAAAGACTTGTCATCACTTTATCTAGACGAACTCATCGGTAATCTCAAAGTCCATGAGATGAGATGATAATAAAGTAAGACTCCGAATTAGTTAAAGGCAAAAGAGAGAAAATAAAGAATTTTGCCTTGAAGGCTAAAAAGATGTTTAGTGATGACGAGACTTCGATGTCCGTAAGTGAGGACGTAGAATGCGCTATGACGGTAACAGATCTTAAGAAGTTCTTTAGGAGAAGATGAAGTTTCGTTAGGAAATCGCGTGATGAAAAGAAATCATTCCAAAAGTATCGGGATGATAAGCAAGAACAAAAATGATTTAGATGCGGATAACCAATTCACCTCATCAGAGAGTGTCCAAAACCTCCTATAAATAAGGACCAAAGAGCCTTTGTAGGATGTGTTAGGATGTTTCTCCTTGCCCTCATCATAATTTTTTAGCAACCCGTTTATTTCATCTTTATGTTGAAAGATGGAGAGCCTCATACACATGATCCAACATGGCAATAATAAACGGGAAGAGGAAGCAAATTTTATATCATGAAATTAGAAATCTCAACGATACAATAGAAATATACACAGAGCCAATAGCTGTTAATGATACTTGGAGGAGATGTTGGCAATGGAGACCAGCCCTTCCCAAAGGATACAAACAACACCAATTGATGGTAATTGCATCAGTTCCTCAACGATACAAGATTTCTCTTTAAAGGTCATCACTTGTTGGTCCATCGTATTATATTACTAGTCAATTAATTCATGTTTATATACTACTCGATCATACTAGATTGTGTCAAACCAACTAGAGAAATTTTGGACTATTAGAAGGGACTAACTTAATCTAGAGTTGGATCTTTTGAAAAAGAATATCAAATGTATAGAGCTGGAACTTGAAAAATTTCCTCATTGTGGAAGAAAGCCTATAAATGTGCTTATAAACATGGAGAGCAACAAAATGAGGTGGTATATTGTCTTCCCTAAACTAGTTCTCATTTGTAACATATCTAGTGGTTAATAAATATTTAGGAATAATTTCACGGAAATGTATCTAACTTCTCATTTTTATAGTTATGTGTAACTAAGTATTTATTTCTTTCTAGATCTATGTAGCATACTTATAAATTTCTACCTTTTTGGAGTATCGTATGACTAGTTTAATTTTGTGTATGATTTGTCCGATTTACTCGTCTTCCGGTTGAATTTAAGTGTATAAATTAAGGGTAAAATCGTTAAATAATACACACAAACTTATCACACGATACATTAAGAATTGATCTTAAAAAAGTGAAGTTACATACACTTTCATGCAATTAGCCCTAATAAATATTTATGGTAACCATGTTAACTAATCTTTCATGTATATATTCAGAAATCAAGTTATACCGAGTACCAATCACTCATGACATATGTGAAAGAGCTAGCACAAAGAGGGGATACTCATAAACTAATGAAAGTTTGTCATAGGTAGCTTTTTGAAGGTTTGCAGCAAATTCTGAGTTTTAATCACCAAATTAAATAAGCTTTTACATGTATGTTTATGTGCTTTTCGTTGTAATTCCGCTAAATATTGTTAGCATGTATTTGTATCGGTTATATGTATATTGTGCTCAAGCCCAAGCCTAGAATATTCATTTTTTTTTGGTAAAGGGTTTCCCCGGTAAATGTATTACTTCAAAAAACGATTCAGTACAAAGGATGTGGGTGAGTCCCACATCTCAGTCCGTTACATAGGCAAAAAGCAAACATAACCAGCACAACTACTTCATAGGAGGATACTACTTAAATTAGATTACAATTGACTCAACAAACATCAAAAAAATCTATTTCTTCTTCCTGCCACGGACCGTGATATCAAGATCATCACAAATAGACTAAAGGTGCTCGGACATATCATGATTCTCGTACATATCGTCATCATACGGGTCATAATCATCGTTATCCGGATAAGAATCCCTCCATTGTTCCAACAAGCTAATAGTATCATAACCTTTATCACTTCCATCCATTACCACTCGTTAAAATCCTTAAGTTAATAGTTTTATCAAAAACCACTTCCACTTCACTATCACTTTCCACAATACCCGTAGGAACAAGCAGGTTCCTGTCATCATCCACAAACCTAAGTTGACCTTCACAAATTTGTAGTTGTATTTTATAGATTTTCTCACCAATAGGAGTATTACTAGAACTAACATTATTGGTTCCCTTATCAGCCGAGTTTAAGATCCCTCCATTCGTACCCAAATCCCTTTATATTGCTCCGAATGTTTTATTGAATGAACACATAGATTTCCTCGCATACATGGTATCACTATACATTTAATTGATTGTTCCTTGTTATCTTTTGAAAAACAAACATTATTTTAGTATTAGGCAGTTGATTAAATCGAGGAATGAAAACAAGTGCAAAAAACACATAGCTAAAGAGATATTGCAACAAATTATACTACTATAGCAAGCATTTTAATTATTCGCACGTTATTAATTTGAAACTTAAGTATTGATGTTAAGTTTATTTTACTGATTGAAACAAAGCAAACTTTAAATTTAAGTGTTGCAGGATGAACATGAGAAGAAGAATATGATGTTGAACAGTGTTGATTGTTACCATTTGATAATTGTTGTAACTATCTGTCACACCTCCAAACGGGGCCTGGACGGAATACGTGTCCGAGGGCGTGACGTACATGCGTATCTCATGTGCTCTAAGGGGTACGTTTTAGAAAATCATCACTCATTGCATAAGTTAAAGATAATAAAGTTTTACAAACCATTTCAATGTTAATAAAATAGGAGAAGCATTATTTAAATATAGTAGAAGCAGTATTAAAGTTTTGATAAAAGACAACGAGCAACAAATATAATAGTCTTGAAAGTGGTTGAAGTCAAATAGCACAAAGACTTCAAGTAGTACGTCATGATAAGTCCAGCTAAGCACCTGAGAAAAACATGCTTAAAACGTTAACAAAATTGTTGAGTGAATTCATAGGTTTAATTCAAACGTAAGGGGATGTTTGGTACGGTGAAATGGAAAACAGAGAAATAGAATGGAAGAGCATTCTTGTGTTTGTTTGTGCTTGAGAATGGAATTAGTAGATCAATATTGATTCCCATTCCATTCTCAGGATTCTATTAAAATAGTGAAGAAAGGAGAGAATTGGTGGAAAAAAGGTAAGACTTCTATGATTGATT
Source organism: Tanacetum coccineum (assembly GCA_026074375.1). Lineage (NCBI taxonomy): Eukaryota > Viridiplantae > Streptophyta > Magnoliopsida > Asterales > Asteraceae > Tanacetum > Tanacetum coccineum. The sequence continues at coordinate 21,864 of BQNB010051315.1, read as the reverse complement.
CTCTCGTTCAGTACCCATTATCGACGTTTTTTGTTTTAAACTTTATTATTCAAATGCTCACAACTAGGGGGTGTTAATCGGGTTGACCCGATCGCGTTCGGGTCAAGTCGGGTTGAGGGTAAAAATTTCATACCTGAACCGACCCTATTTGAACTCGGGTTACTCGGGTTCGGGTCAATTCGGGTCGGGTCAACTCGGGTTCGGGTCAACTCAGATCGGGTCAACCTGAATTTGAGTAAACTGACAAAAAAAATATTCTTTTTTTACTCTTTAAAATAGAAAATCTATAAGTTTATATTAAAAAATAAAAAAGATCTTTATTCGGGTCAATCGAGTTGACCCGAACCCGAGTTAGCCAAAACATTTCAACCTGGTACCCAACCCTATTTAGAACTCGGGTTAGTCGGGTTGACCCCAATTGACCCAAATAAGATTTTTGACCTGAGTGACCGACCCGAATAGGCTTATTCGGGTTCGGGTCCAGGATGGGTCGGCTTTTTTTACACCCCTAGTCACAACTATTATAATTAAATTCATCACAACGATTATAATTAAATATTTTTCAATTGACAAATTACACCCAACAAATAATCTTTCAATAATGAATTGAGATTGAAGTTTGACATATACTCGCTTTATTAAACTTAAGCAAATTAAATAATCAGATTATTTTAATGATGATTTATGTAATTGAATGTTTAAAAGAAAATATTAGATGATAATATTCTTTTTTATTATGATGGGTAAAATAACCAAACAAGAGAATGTTCTATATCACGCGCCTTGTTTATTTGTACCAAACAATGAAATCATTATTATTTCTCCAGCTCATTCACTTTCTCTACGATTCAATTTTTTTACGATTCCATTCTATAGCATTCCCTCATACCAAACGTCCCCTTAAAGTTGTGGACCACAAGATTTAAACGTATGCGACAGTTATAACAGATACAACTTCACATAAAAACAAGGTATTTACGCTGCACAAAGCTCATGACATCGAAGTTAAGGGGAAGGTAGCATGTACACTGCCATATAAGTTTGCCCTGGTTGGTGTCTGACCAAAGACACCCAAACTAGTTTTGACATGATATACATCCGTTGGCCTGTACAGTTCTGTCGTACCCGACCGGTAAGAATTACCAAACCCGGATGGGGATTATTAGTCATAATAGATCTATTTATTCACTCGCGCTTACTCAACCAGTACAGTCGGTTACAAGTAATTAACGGTTCATGATAATACGAGCAATAGTCGTCTAAGCTACTTAGTCAACACGTAAACAGGAAATTCTCACGTAAAGTACTTGTGTCCGGTTTTAAAAATAAGCAATGTTTCTCATCCCAAAAGTTGTAAAATGCATTCAAAAGAGTAAAAACGTGAGGCTATGAACTCACCTTGATTTGGTTAAGTGAAGTAGCGAAAAGCCAGAAGAATAATCGCACGGTAACGAACGACGGTACACGAACACGACCTAAGTATTATATGTTTCGATTTAGAATCATAATAATAGAGAAATACGAATAATGCATAAGTGTTTATTAAAATACTTTCGCTAATGTTTTCTAAAATGAAACGTTAGTGATCGTATTGTAGTTGAAACGTTTGACTAAATATATCATACATAGTAATATTAAGTATATAATACAAAAGTTGCTAGTGATGGATTGAAAAACCAAAACAGTAGGTAAAGTAAGAATAAATATGGTAGTATGATTTGACTTTTTTTGTGATGATTTTGTGGTGGATGACGGTAAGGGAAAACAATAAGGCCGGAACAATGAGGGTTAGGGTTTGATGGGGTGGTGTAAGGGAGGCGGCTCAACATAGCCACCTCGGTCTCACGATGAGACCTCAGATACCATGTTACACTACATAATTCCTCGTATCACAATATATAAAGATTAAAAGAGAGAAACCCTAGCAGACCACAAGCCCAAAAACCGGGCTTGGGCCAATTTATTCCTTAATACTATACACTTGTTTACACTTATAAGCGTGTATAAATTTATGCTAATAAGGTCGAAAATACAACCATTTAAAAGTGTTAAAAAATAATAATAACAATCAGTATAGAATCGAAATTATTGTTGTAGCTCGCAAAACACAAAAATGTCACCCTCCCTTTATCGAATTTTTGAATGGCTGAGCTTAGATTTTATACTTTTTTCGAATCTTATGTTTTTTTAACCGTTATACATATGGTGAAACTTTCCATGTACTCTCATTTTTAAGATTAAATTTATGCTGACAAAGTTTTGACTCACATGCATTTGTGATTTTACATGTAACGGTATCTTCACAATTTGAGAATCATCAAACTTGTTGAAATGGCGTGTCTAAGATTTACAACAAATTTTGATGAACTTCCCAATCTTAAAGGATTCATGCTTGATAACTGTAGGCTCTTAGAAGAGATTCATCCATCAATTGGTTATTCAAAAAGCCTTGAGTTCATAGAGATAGAAACTTGCTACAGTCTTAAAATATTTCCATCCATTACTTGGTCAACGAAACTCAACACTGTTAAAATCTTATATTGCCCCAATCTTGTTAAGGTCTCAAAGACCCAACAGGGTTCTCCGGATATGATTCAGAGAGAACTTTCACCATATAGTAGGTATCCTACAAACTTAGAGATACAACAGGTTCATATAGATGTGATTGAGAGAGACGTACTGTTACCTCATAAACAATATCCTACAAAGCCAAGAAAGCGGTTTGGATTTAGAATGTGTTGTTGTAACGATTTTGGTAGTGACACAGAACTTAATACACAACCAGATATTAGGGCATCTGTTTGGTTTTTTTAGGGCATCTGTTTGGTTTTCTGAGTTTTCTGGGTTTTCTAGCAAAAATATGAGTTTACCCATTGATATACGTAAAACGCGTATCGTAAAAATATATAGTATATCCCGTTAGATAAGAAAATTACTTGAGGACAAGTAATAGTCTATCTTCTGAGTGTCGCTTCCACGACGAGAGCTGAATTGAAATCCATGTTAATGTTTTGTTTGATGCTTGAATGTCAAATATTTTTGGTTTGAAAACTATTTTAAATACTAAGAAAATTATACTATTATTAATACTAGAATTATACTAAACAATTAAACTACGAGAATTATGCTAAAAATGATCTAAAAGATTTATAAGAATAAAATGCTTGTCAAGTGACGTGAAAAGTTCATCAAATGTGAATTAAGGTTTAAAAAATCGAAGATTATTAATTAACAAGCCTTTTTACAATCCACACTTAATTCCCAATTCACAATATCACTTAACAAGCACTAATTTAAACTACTCGCTACACATGATGATCAAATAAGCAAAGCAAAACAAAGCTACACTAATTAATTGAAAAAATGATAGAAAATGAGACCGAATTGAAGAGCCGCAAATAAACGAAAACCGCCCGATTTAGTAAGCTAAAGAAAATATTCAAATTCTATCTAGCTTACTAAATCCTTAAGCTCCACGCCTCATGAGATGACCGGTACCAAAAACGAAACAAAAAATAAAAAACTTGTTATAATAAAACAGTTTAACAATTTAAATCTCTTTTACTGTTATTACTAATCCATGAGCCCAAAATGAGATTTCAAAAAACCAAACTCATCCCAACTACTATACGAGGCCTAATTCAACAATCAACTAAACTTTCCAAACTTTGCCCCAACAATCTAACGAGGCCCAAGATCTAATTCAATCCTAAAAGCCCAAAATCGAATGATAGACAGTTAAACGATTCTAGCAAATTTTTAACTACAACAATACTATACCAAACGTGATGAGCTGAAGTGAATGAAAAGCCTACGATAGCACAACTTATTTAAAATGCGTAATGAGCAAGCATTTAAGATGACGAACGAAACAAACTATAATCGATCAAGTACTAGCGATACAACACAAGACAAATAAGCATACGAAACTAAATCAAAAAGGCATCCTAAACTAAATAAGTACGGATTTGCAACCTTAGGAATCAAATAAGCTAAAAGCACTTAAACACCTTAATCACTAAACAATTAAGCTAATTAAATCATTTGCAAATACTATAAGCTCAAACGAGAACAAATAAGCTAATACTAAGCTTATCCGAGTTCAGAAATAAGCTAAGACAAGAAGAAAGATACGTAAAGTTTAAATGACCAGCTTATTCGAAGATAAGCTTAAACCGAAAACTTATTCGCATCTTATAAAATCGAGCTTATAAACGAAATAAGAGCTTCAAGTAAATAAGCTATTAAATAGCTTATTTAATTCGTTATTATTTGTTAAATAAGCTCAGTCAATAAGCTGTAGAATAAGCACTAGGATAAGCTTAAATCGCGAATAAGAAAGTAAAGAAAAGGAAAAGAAGATAAGCTAAATTAATAAGCACACACCAACATTCCAATAAGCTAAAGAGATCTTCATTACAATTAGCAAGAAATGTTTACAATAAGCTCAAGATACAAAATAAGCTAAACTAATTCTAATAAGCTAAAAATTTTAAAGAGTAAATCTAACAACTAAATTTCCTAATTTTTTCAAAATGAGGGGAGCGATCTCTTTTTATAGCAATCTCCAGGGGCAGTTGTGTAAAATAGCCACCAATCATTCGAGCCAATGATTGGCTTCCAATCATCATCACTCGGATCGTGAGCCTGAAATTATCCGAGCAACCTCTGGATGAGCGCAGTACCCCTCACAACCTGCTTCCCTTGTACGCGAAATGTAGCCCGTGATTTCATTTACTCGTTGAGAATTTGAGAATTGAGATATATACATTTTCCCGAACACATGTCCTATTTTAATTTGCACAATTCTTAATAGTGCACCATCACGTGAGGACTTATGTTAGGGACGAAATGAGTAATTATAAGTCTTGGGATTAATAAATGTAAGGGTCAGCCTGGTCCATAATAAAGGGTAACGGGTCGGCCCAATAAATTATGAAGGCACCGTTGGACTCGTAATTTCGCGCTATTTTCAATGGCATGCTTGGGGCATTTTTCCGACTTCGTCTTGGCTTTGAATAATTATTAAACTTGATCAATTCGAGCCCGATAATTCTCGTTTTTGCTCTGTTTTCAATCCTTAGTATCTGCAAGACATAAAAACACAAACCAAACATATTTGCAATAATATTAAGCATATTTCATGTTTTTAGTCCAATTAATAGTGTTTTTCGGGTTAAAAAGGATGTGTGTTTTAGCACACATCACCCATTCCCGTATAACTAGTTAAAAAGCTTTAATATAAACGTTTTTCTAATATTTTCTAAGTATAAAGAATTTATAAAAAATTTGGCATGACCCATTCATGTTTACACGTTTTCCAAAGTCGTAGACTTTATTAAATATTCACTTTCAAATCACTTTCAACTCACATTTCGTAAATACAATCCCTATACTCACAAATCCCTTTATAAACTAGTCCGAAAATCCTTTTGGGCCCCTATTGGGCTTTTAGGCCCAATAATCCTTAATAGAAAGTCCGTAATACGAAAAGTCTCAAAATAAGCAAACCTTTAGTATCCAAGTTCGGATATCATCAAATAAGCTATACACGAGCTTATCCGATAAGCTACACCGTGGGCTTAATGCCGTGGTGTGTTGTCTCATATTTGGTCGTGGCCCGTTAAACCAAATAAGTTGGTTTAAGCTTATCCAATTAGTCCGATAAGCAAACCGTTAAGTAAACAAGCACTCGACTTACTAGTAAGCTATTAATAAGCTCAAATAAGCCAAGCCAACAACCCAATAAGCCAACCATGGGCCTTAATCCGCGGTTTGGGCTCATTTGTTGGGCCGAACCTCTTTAACTCCTACGGGCCCATTAGTTAAGCCCGATAAGCTAAAAAGATATCAAATAAGCTCTTGGTTCTCGAGTAAGCTATCATTAAGCCTTCAATAAGCCAAGAGTAATAAACCGAACCATATGGCTTATGGATTAAGCTCAAGGTTTTGGGCTTTGATTGTGGGACGCGACTATAGCCTGTAAGCAGACTTGGGTTTATTTGTTTAGCAATAAGCTTAACTCTTGAGCCTTTCAAAATAAGCTGAGAAATAATAAGCCAAAAATAAATAAGCTAAAACAACATCCCTTTTACTTCCTTTAGTGGGCCGAATAGTATAATAAGCCCAATAAGCTCTCCAAGAGCTTATTTATAAGCCGAACATCAAATAAGCATAAAGTTATGATTTTTATTACATAAAAATAACCACGATCACAAAACTACGATTTTTTTGTCTTCCTTTTTATTATTTTGGAACCATATCATAAACCTTTTAAGGTTTATGTAGTTTAAAAATCTAAACTTTTATAATCCGTATGTACAACTTATATTTATGCATTATGTAGAACACAAAAGTACAAGATTTAAGAAGAATGGTTGACTTACAAAAATGGATGACCAGAAGGTGATTAGGACTAACTAGAACCCAAACATTGTGTTTAAATACCCAAACAAAAATGGATGACCAGAAGGTGATTAGGACTAGATAGGAAGGGGGGGAAATAGGGGACCAATTTCATCTATAGAAATTTTGAATGTTAGGATCCTAGGAAGATATTTATTCAAGGTTAGATATTTTTAAGGTTACCGATTACGACTTACGTAAAAATTAGAAACGACATAACTTACGTAAATAAATCCAGAACTTTCAAATGTCAAACGCAACAACTGTCGAAAGACTACGATAATTAGCAACCCGGATTACTTCCGGTAATGATTCTCAGATAATCACGGTATATAATAACTTCCTGGTTAAACATAAAAATTACACGGAACTCATATTAAAATTCAAAAATACTCTGAACGGAAAATGGGTTTAAAATATTGGCTCGGAAATTTACTAGGTAGGTGTGCTCTTTTCCCGTTAAAAAGAGCTTTTCCCTTAAAGCTTAAGACGTAACATCTGCCACGGGTGCAGAGTTGGCGATGAGATGAGGATACTTCTTCTGCATTTAATCTTTACGTTCCCATTTGAACTCAATACCTCACCTCCTACATTCACTTCACATACCATTCCACATCTATTGTAACTTTTCTCTAAAAACAACTGCAATAATCATATCATCATCTTAATACTACTAAAGCACCTTAATTTTTTTCAACTCAATATTCATCAAACCCAATTTACAGGCCTTACAAAAACGTCATTTTCTTAAAAGCCTTACCATCAAACTCAAATATATAGAGCAGCGGCGGTGACGGTGGTGGATCGGTGGCGGGTATGGGTGGAGGTTGCAGGTATACGTGGAGTTGATGGGTGTAGGTGGTGGCGACGGTTGTGGTTTTGACTTTCCTCTTTGAAACATCCGTCGAACACCAGCGCATCACCACCACCGCTCCTACCACCATCATCATTGTCATCTCGTCACCCCCGTTACCACCACTACAATCATTATCATTTCTTCACCAAATCACCAAACCCACATTAAAAAAAACGAAAGGGTGTTTGGTTTTAATAGGCACCTAACCTCGATTCAACAAAACCCCAAAAGCCCAAATATAGATCTAAAATTAATAGAGTTAAACAGTTTTTGTTTTGTTAGTGTAATTTCCAAAGTGGATTTTTTTTAAATGTATCAATTATATTTGATGTTGGTGTTTATACGAAGTGGATGGAGGGATGTTGGTATAATACACGAAATGAAATAAGAACTCTCAAGTGTTTTGTTTTGAAAGTGGTATCAAAGTCAGTAGGTGGGAGATGTTGGGATTTATGTTTTGTTTGTTTTTTTATCTAATTTAATTATTAACAAATATAAAAAGAAGTGTAAATGAGTGATAACGTGTTTGAGATTTTAAGAGAGAGAGAGAAAGGATTAGAGAGAAGCAGAATGATTGATGATATGTATGAATGTGTATTGAAAGAGAGAGTAAAAGTAAGAAGAGAGGATGAGAGACTCATGATATGATGAATGTGTGTTAAAAGTGGAGATTTTAAAGATGGTTTGGTGACGAGGAGAAGAAGATGGTGGTGGTGACAAGATGAGAATGATGGTGTTGATGGTAGTAGCGGTGGCGACAAGGTGATGGTGGTGGTAGTAGGGTTTTAAAGATTGTGGGTGGTTAAGATGGGGAAGAAGATGAAGTTAGATATAAAAGGGAAAAAGACCAAAATAGCCTCATCTAATTCACACATGTGTACACATAACAAGTGTTAGTGGGCCCAATTAAAGTCAGGGACCAACGACAGAAAACGTTTCCCACTTAAAGTCGAACGGTGCAATTTTTTTGGTCAAGGGACGAATGGCTGCGGTCAACGCAAACCACAAGGACGAACGGTGTAGTTTACTCTTCCTTTAATTTGTTAAAGAGGCACACCCCACACTGGAATTCCGCATACAATAAGATTTTTATTTCTGTAACTGGTAAAAGTATGCGTACAAATAATAGTATGCTTGAAGATGAGATTAGTTTTGGAGCTGCACTAGTTCCAAGGAAAAGTAAAGATAATGCCGTGCGAACAGAAAAATTTGCATCAGATTGCTCAGAATATTGGGATGAGGAATTCGAAGATAGAAAGACATTTACGATCCAACATGACGATTCAAACTCCTCTATCAAAATTGAATGGCACCCTTACTAGGAGCACCGAATATTAGGACCTCATCCCACAGGTATCCTTTTGTTTGCCTACTGAACTTGTAAGTGATTCCTTCTATAAATTTGCTTCGTTGAAGCAAAGTCGATCTGTCAAAAACTTCATGTCAAAATGATATTTGTTTGGTAGGTCTTTAAACAAAGTATACGAATTGAAAATGAAGCTATGATTAGGTAAATGCGAAACATATTCAGAAGTCACTTTAGCATTAACCTCTTAGAGTGTTGGGTACAGGCCGTTGTAGGCTCGTCAAAATATAGAAACCGACCCGTTCTGCACCGGCAACGACGACGTAGGGTTTTTTGCCAATGCAATTGTTGCCGTTTTTGGTAAAAAAAATCAAAATCAAAATCAAAATCCAAAGTATACTTAACGCATAGAAACAGGCAAATTTAGAAAACACTATTTTTTTACATATAAATATCCACTTTTATCTACCATTTTTCATGTATTCAATCCAAATCACAATATAACTACATTTCCATTTTATCTTCAAAAAATGTCTCAAAAAAATAACTATTGGATACTTAATAATATCTTTAATACGTCTTCTTCGTCCGCTAATTCGAACTCCCCATCACCCGCAACACCGTCATCTGCCCATTCATCTCAATATACCCCGGTCATTATTCTCAATACCCCGACCATTCTTCTCAATACCCGCAAAACCCGACGCCTTCAAACGGACAATATGGAAACCAAAAACCGATGCCATATTTACCACAACCGCCCGCCGTTCGCACCACAAAAAAAGGCGTATGTACAATACCAACAACAACAAGAATTCTTCAAGCAAATTAATCTCGGTAATTCTTCACAATCAACGCCAATGATGCCACCACAACAACGTTTACGCGACTCACCATCACACTCATTATCACAAGCTTCACAATCCGATTCGTCTCCCTCGAAAATAGAAAACAAAATTAAAAGGAAAAAAGCCTTGACCAAAGAAAACCGACGTCATACATATCAGTTGGCAACAACTGAAGAAAAACTTTTGGCCGAAACGTACATACAAATTTTGGAGGACCCACGACTTGGCGTGGACCGAACTTCTAAGTCGTTATCGCACGAAGTTACTAGTGATGACAACCGTATTTCAATTTTTAATATATCGTATTTCAATTTTAACTTCTATTGTGTTAATTAAAACCAAAAAAAGGTACCAACGGCATATTATTGATTTTTTTGTTGGAGAAGTGTTTTAGTTATTGGGGTGTTATCAGAAGGATGATGAGGTGACGATGACATGAAGTACCAACGACATACCGTTGGTACCCACTATACATAGCTCTCTTACTATCTTTCGATACCTAAATGAGTTCTATATTGATGGTAACGTGTTAGATTCTTTGTTTGTATGGACGTATGTAAAGTGTTTGAGGTAGCGTATGCACTTACCTTGTGGCATTTTTAAACACTCGTATATGATTCAGTATTGATATTATGAAAGAAAGTTGTTTTGGATAAGAGCGCTAGGTGTCCTCGGTACGAATAATGTGTTGTAGGTACTTCATGTCAGCGCCAACTCAACATCCAACCAATAACACGCCAATAATTAAAACACCCTCCCAGCAAAAAACCAACGGCATGCCGTTCGTCCCTCCCCCCTCTCCCCCTTTTATTTCTTTTTTTTGTTTTAATTTAAAACAAACACAATTTATTCCACTAAAAATAAAATTACAAAACGTAAAATAAAATAAGATAGTTCGATAAAAATAAAAGTGCAATACGTAAAATAAAATACGATATTTCGCAAAAATAAAAGTACAATAAATAAAGAAAATACCATTGGACTAAAAAAAGGTTTTTAAGTTAATGTAGTATAAATAGACTAACAATGTAATAAATGGACTAGCAATGTAACATAAATAACAAAAGGAATAAAAATGGACACAATGTAATATATGTTACAAGAGGGTTTCAAATGAAAAAAACTAAAAAACATACATCATCTTCTTCCAAGAGTTGGCGCCAAAACCTGCAAAATAAAAAAAACGCAGGATAAACAAATGCAAACACAACCACAAATATAAACACAAAACCTCACACAAAAACGACAAAAAACACAATACCCACCGGAAAATAAAAAAAAGATACGAATAACATTTCGCGGTTGGGCTGGCGGTGTGCCAAGGGCGAGTTAGGTGGTGTCCTACAAAGCCGCCGTTGGTCCCAAAATTTGTCTATGGCAGGAGTTTAACATTGAACACCGAGCTCTCTAAGTATTTTGTTTTGGTATGTTCACACGTAATGCTTAATTTTAATGTGGAATTAAACATGTGCCAATTGACAATCTCGTTAAATTAGCCAAATCATTTAAAAGCTGTTGCATCATAAATAAAAGAGCTGATGACTTCTTAGTCACTTGTTTAGGAAATGGTTCTAACAACCACAACCTCAAAAGTCATGATATATATAATAATTATTTTCATATTATAATGTTTTATGTATATATCTGAGGGTTATTTGTACAGGATAATAATGTTGCGTGATGGGTTGATTGTGGTGCTACTACTCATGTATGAAAGAAAAGATATTGGTTGAAGACTTACGAGTCGTTGAATGATGGATTAATTCTTCATATCAAATGAGTCAACAGCTCTTGTGCATGGACGTGGAAGTGTGGATTTATGTTTTAGTTCTAAAAACGTTGTTTTTTATTTACTCGTTTGCATGTACCACAAATTAGAAAGAACTTAGTTTTAAATAGTGTTTTGAATAATTGTGGCTATAAACAAGTTATTGAATCTGACAAGTTTGTTTTGTCAAAACGTGAAATGCTTGTTGGTTTTGGTTACATGTGCACCAAATGTTTAGACTTTATATTAATCATGATACTGCTGATTGTGCTTTTGTGCCTCCTTCTCATAAGAGTGATTCAACTCTTTGACATGTTATAGTAGTTTATGTACACTTTAAAATAATGCAAGGTATGTCAAAAGATGGACTTATACGAGCCTTTGATATATGTTAATACAAACAATGTCGAAAACCGTTATCTATTTTTTACGATTTCTTTACAATTTGATAATAACAAAATGTAAAAACGCCTTACATAAAACTTTACGTAAACAAGTTTTTAGTCGTAAAATTATATTTCGACACGACATGACTTAAGATATGAATAATGATAATTAAACTAGTTCACGTAATGATCAAAGATATATTTTCATACACTTTATCATTTTAAATAAATGAAAAATGTCAAATTAAATTCAAATTTTGAATTCAACCTTGTAGATGAAAATATTTTGGCAAGATTTGCAAGCAACTACAAAAAGACAAAAAACAATTGTCCCAAGTACGAACGGTTTCTTTCAAGGTGGGACGGTATCCTTGTCAATAAGGAAACCGTTACACCGTGGAGGAGCGAGTTCGGATTATCTTGTCTATAAATAGAAGCTCATTTCTCACACTAAAAACCACCTCTTTTCATTATCTTCTCTGCACATTTTGAGTATCATAAATTCACCTTTCTTTGATCATTACACTTGTTTAATCTCATTTAAAGTGATCAAATCATCCATTCAATTTGAGAGCAAGTCAAGAACTCAAGATATCGTAAAGATACGAGTTGTTATTGTCTAATTATAGTTGTTGTAACGTTTGTTACAATCTTTGTGTAGATCTAGTTCATAACCACCATACATATTAGTTAGTTAGATCGGGTTACTATTTTAGTCCTGATAACACATTAGTGTGCTGGTTAGTATTTTAGTCATGAAAATAAGTGAGTGAGTGGGTTAATACTTTAGTCCTTAAAATACTTGTGTGTACGGGTAATTATTTTAGTCCATAAAATACGAGTGTGAAAGGTTTGGTTCTATCCTGAGGGGGAATTCGATAATTAGCTTAGTATCAGAAAGTATTATAAGCGACGTTTTACGGTTTTCTCCGCCTGAAAGGAGCATGTTGATATAGTGCATTAAACTCCTCTGTTGGATACTCAGGGAGTGAAGTAGTGCGAAGTCGAGCTTCGTAGCCGAACCATTATAAATCCTTGTGTCTCTGTTTGATCTTTCCATATCTTACTTATCATGATTGATTGATCTCATATACACTCGAATCTAAAGTTTTGAAACTATTAATTTTAAATGGTAAATTATTCAACCCCCCCTCCTTCTAGTTTCCACAATTGGTATAAGGAGCTTGGTCACCCAAAATTTTAAAATATATTATAATTTAAAGCTAGAATCGATCTATGAATTTTGATAAATATCTAGAAGGGAAATCTATGCAAAGACCATCACTTCTTGAAAGCGACGATTTTAAATATTGAAAAAATAGATTCGAGACATATGTGAAATCAAAAGATCTAGATCTTTGACATGTTATCACTGAGGGTGATTTTAAACCTATTCAAAAGAATTCAGAAACTAATAAAGATGAAAAAAAAATTCTTATGAAAAGCAAAACGATGATCTTAAAAAAGGATTAGCTAAAAACAATGAAGCTAAACTAGCACTTTATAACACTTTGCCTAAATAGGAATACGAAAGAATTTTCATGTGTAAAACGGCCAAAGAAATTTGGAAATCTTTATTAATCACCTATAACGATAATAGTCAAGTCAAATATAATAAGATTGATCTTTTTGTTTAACAATATGAACACTTTTCTATTCCGGAAGAAAAATCTATTAATAGTGGCTTTGTTAAATTTAACACTATAGTTACTAGCCTTAAAACACTTGACAAAAAAATTTCAAGTAAGAATTATGTGAGGAAATTCTGGGGAGCTTTTCATCCTAAATGGAGGGGAAAAGGTTACCGCGATAGAAGAATCAAAAGACTTGTCATCACTTTATCTAGACGAACTCATCGGTAATCTCAAAGTCCATGAGATGAGATGATAATAAAGTAAGACTCCGAATTAGTTAAAGGCAAAAGAGAGAAAATAAAGAATTTTGCCTTGAAGGCTAAAAAGATGTTTAGTGATGACGAGACTTCGATGTCCGTAAGTGAGGACGTAGAATGCGCTATGACGGTAACAGATCTTAAGAAGTTCTTTAGGAGAAGATGAAGTTTCGTTAGGAAATCGCGTGATGAAAAGAAATCATTCCAAAAGTATCGGGATGATAAGCAAGAACAAAAATGATTTAGATGCGGATAACCAATTCACCTCATCAGAGAGTGTCCAAAACCTCCTATAAATAAGGACCAAAGAGCCTTTGTAGGATGTGTTAGGATGTTTCTCCTTTCCCTCATCATAATTTTTTAGCAACCCATTTATTTCATCTTTATGTTGAAAGATGGAGAGCCTCATACACATGAGCCAACATGGCAATAATAAACGGGAAGAGGAAGCAAATTTTATATCATGAAATTAGAAATCGCAACGATACAATAGAAATATACACAGAGCCATTAGCTGTTAATGATACTTGGAGGAGATGTTGGCAATGGAGACCAGCCCTTCCCAAATGATACAAACAACACCAATTGATGGTAATTGCATCAGTTCCTCAACGATACAAGATTTCTCTTTAAAGGTCATCACTTGTTGGTCCATCGTATTATATTACTAGTCAATTAATTCATGTTTATATACTACTCGATCAAACTAGATTGTGTCAAACCAACTAGAGAAACTTTGGACTATTAGAAGGGACTAACTTAATCTAAAGTTGGATCTTTTTAAAAAGAATATCAAATGTATAGAGCTCGAACTTGAAAAATTTCCTCATTGTGGAAGAAAGCCTATAAATGTGCTTATAAACATGGAGAGCACCAAAATGAGGTGGTATATTGTCTTCCCTAAACTAGTTCTCATTTGTAACATATCTAGTTGTTAATAAATATTTAGGAATAATTTCACGGAAATGTATCTAACTTCTCATTTTTATAGTTATGTGTAACTAAGTATTTATTTCTTTCTAGATCTATGTAGCATACTTATAAATTTCTACCCTTTTGGAGTATCGTATGACTAGTTTAATTTTGTGTATGATTTGTCCGATTTACTGGTCTTCCGGTTGAATTTAAGTGTATAAATTAAGGGTAAAATCGTTAAATAATACACACAAACTTATCACACGATACATTAAGAATTGATCTTAAAAAAGTGAAGTTACATACACTTTCATGCAATTAGCCCTAATAAATATTTATGGTAACCACGTTAACTAATCTTTCATGTATATATTCAGAAATCAAGTTATACCGAGTACCAATCACTCATGACATATGTGAAAGAGCTAGCACAAAGAGGGGATACTCATAAACTAATGAAAGTTTGTCATAGGTAGCTTTTTGAAGGTTTGCAGCAAATTCTGAGTTTTAATCACCAAATTAAATAAGCTTTTACATGTATGTTTATGTGCTTTTCGTTGTAATTCCGCTAAATATTGTTAGCATGTATTTGTATCGGTTATATGTATATTGTGCTCAAGCCCAAGCCTAGAATATTCATTTTTTTGGGTAAAGGGTTTCCCCGGTAAATGTATTACTCCAAAAAACGATTCAGTACAAAGGATGTGGGTGAGTCCCACATCTCAGCCCGTTACATAGGCAAAAAGCAAACATAACCAGCACAACTACTCAATAGGAGGATACTACTAAAACTAGATTACAATTGACTCAACAAACATCAAAAAAATCTATTTCTTCTTCCTGCCACGGACCGTGATATCAAGATCATCACAAATAGACTGAAGGTGCTCGGACATATCATGATTCTCGGACATATCGTCATCATACGGTTCATAATCATCATTATCCGGATAAGAATCCCTCCATTGTTCCAACAAGCTATTATTACCATAACCTTTATCACTTCCATCATTACCACTCGTTGAAATCCTTAAGTTAACAGTTTCATCAAAAACCACTTCCACTTCACTATCACTTTCCACAATACCCGTAGGAACAAGCGGGTTCCAGTCATCATCCACAAACCTAAGTTTACCTTCACAAATGTGTCGTTCTATTTATAGATTTTCTCACAAATAGGAGTATTACTAGAACTAACATTATTGGTTCCCTTATCAGCTGGGTTTAAGATCCCTCCATTCGTACCCAAATCCCTTTATATTGCTCCAAATGTTTTATTGAATGAACACATAGATTTCCTCACATACATGGTATCACTATACATTTAATTGATTGTTCCTTGTTCTCTTTTGAAAAACAAACATGATTTTATTACTAGACAGTTGATTAAATCGAGGACTAAAAGCAAGTGCAAACAACACATAGCTAATGAGATATTGCAACAAATTATACTACTATAGCAAGCATTTTAATTCTTCGCACGTTATTAATTTGAAACTTAAGTATTGATGTTAAGTTTATTTTACTGATTGAAACAAAGCAAACTTTAAATTTAAGTGTTGCAGGATGAACATGAGAAGAAGAATATGATGTTGAACAGTGTTGATTGTTACCATTTGATAATTGTTGTAACTATCTGTCACACCCCCAAACGGGGCCTGGACGGAATACGTGTCCGAGGGCGTGACGTACATGCGTATCTCATGTGCTCTAAGGGGTACGTTTTAGAAAATCATCACTCATTGCATAAGTTAAAGATAATAAAGTTTTACAAACCATTTCAATGTTAATAAAATAGGAGAAGCATTATTTAAATATAGTAGAAGCAGTATTAAAGTTTTGATAAAAGACAACGAGCAACAAATATAATAGTCTTGAAAGTGGTTGAAGTCGCATAGCACAAAGACTTAAAACGTGCTTAAAACGTCAACAAAATTGTTGAGTGAATTCATAGGTTTAATTCAAACGTAAGGGGATGTTTGGTACGGTGAAATGGAAAACAGAGAAGTAGAATGGAAGAGCATTCTTGTGTTTGTTTGTGCTTGAGAATGGAATCAGTGGATCAATATTGATTCCCATTCCATTCTCAGGATTCTATTAAAATAGTGAAGAAAGGAGAGAATTGGTGGAAAAAAGGTAAGACTTCTATGACTGATTCTCTCGTTCAGTACCCATTATCGACGTTTTTTGTTTTAAACTTTATTATTCAAATGCTCACAACTAGGGGGTGTTAATCGGGTTGACCCGATAGCGTTCGGGTCAAGTCGGGTTGAGGGTAAAAATTTCATACCTGAACCGGCCCTATTTGAACTCGGGTTACTCAGGTTCGGGTCAATTCGGGTCGGGTCAACTCGGGTTCAGGTCAACTCGAATTTGAGTAAACTGTCAAAAAAATATATAAAAGAAAACCTTAATAACAATGGCGGCCAAAAAAACCTCTCTTCTAATCTGATCGTTTCAATCTTTCCTTGTTGATCCGAATACCTTATAACGAGTGTGTTTATTCTGATTAATCTTCTAATTATAAGGATACAACATGTTTTTTATTAGGTTGATTGATCATTAAGCTAAAGTTTGATCTTTTCTTTAGGGTTTCTTTAGGTATCGCAGTTTTGTTTCTTTTTTCTAATCGACCATGAAAGTCGGTTAGATCCTATGTGTATGCTATATTAACCTTTATAAAGGTTTTCGTTTGGAAGATAGACGCGGATCTTCTCTTTCCTAATCGTTTTTATAAGTGTCGATTACATTGTCTTCTTGATTTAGTGTTTTAGAGTTTCGTGGTTTTGTTTGCTGTGCTTACGTCTTTCGTGATTTTATTTGGCTAGTATGAATGATCAATTGTTACGAGAGGTTACTCAAAGAATGCAAAAGATGATGAGTAAAGGTTTGAAAGACCATAATTTGGGGTTTAACTCTACATATGCTCATGGTAATGCTACTGGAATGAACCTTAATAAGGCTGCTCATGGTGTCATGGGTGGATCTGGTTCTATTCCTAATCAAGGCCTGAAGCTATCGCAATCTGCTACTATTGCATATGTTTCTCAACAAATAGGTGATCTTGTCTCAAGCTCTCTCCGAGTGCCGTGTGTTCCTGGTACGGCTAATGTTGTTGCTTTATTAGGTGTGCCACTAAATACACTTGGGGACATTGATAACCTTACTAAAGCCATTGATCTGGGTAAACTTGAGGTGTGGTTGGATTTACCTAGTGAAAAGCATACGGAGGTTATGGAAACTATTTGGGCTATGTGGGATGCTTTTTTTACTCAAAATCCTAATGTTTACGAAGGAACACATACTAGCGCATTCGTGTTGGTTCAATTATGTCGTCTTGAGGAAGGTTAAAATAAAAATACAAATATCCGTGAGAAGGATAAAAAAAATCTTTAAAAATTTAAAAATTTTCACAAAATCAAGTATGTTGGTACATAAAACTTTTGTAAAATAAGTTTTTTTAATTTTTAGTTTTTATATGTTTTTTAATGCACACAAAAAGAAAATTTGATGCACAAAATTTTAACTTAAAATTTTGATGCAAAAAGTTAAAAGAAGTTGGGTACAAAAACAAATTTTTGATGCACAAAAAAAAACGATTTAATGCAAAAACATTTTTTCGGCAAAACTATCCACTTAAAAAAAACTTCCTTTACAACTTTTTCATGCACCAATAGACACGCTCTTATGAAATTTTTTCAGAATTAATTGAGAACTTTTAAAAAATATTCATTCTTATCCTTCTCAGTGTTGGAAACACTAAAAGTGTCGGTCACTTCCAAGTTGTAACAGTCTTAGCTCGTAGTTAGTATAATAATTAGATTAGTAATCTAGTCCGGCCTAAGGCCCATGGGAGGCCCATCCTAGCCCATGGCCGGCCTCTATAGGTCCTATATAAGTCCCTCTCCTAGCCTTGAAGAGGGTTGGTTGTTTTCATATTTCCATATTCCATTTTATACAATTCATCCATTTTTCCATCCAATCTCTCTAACATTACAACCCATATCTCACTCTTGTTCTTGGTTTGATCTTGAGATTACTAGTATTCTTCAATTGGTATCAAGAGCCATGGAGTGGTGTGTTTGTGGATAGATCGGCATTACTCTACGAGGTTAGGGTGAAGTGTCCCTTCATTCTTTGCCACTAGGGTGCAGCAAGGTGACCTATTGGGACATCTTATTTTTGCTCTTATATTGCGCCCGCTACTACATAAGTTCAAAGACAGTTGCAAGCTTCTTCTTCATGATGGGACCGTTATTGGAGATTCAAAAGAGGTTGCCAGGGTGTTAGACATTATAAAGGTGAGTGGTCCAGTTTTGGGGTCTGGACTACTTAATATTAAGAAAACAAGAGATATGTTGGCCTCGTGTAATGGTATGATAGCTTCCTTGAGGGTTTATTTCGTGTCGTATTTGGAGGCCGTCTCGGGTGTGAAGCTTCGTAGGGGAATATGTTAGAGAGATGTAGATTTGATAGTGCGGTGGCTAGAGGAGAGCTCGCGACTGCTGTTGATTTGGATGGGTCTCTCTTTCATAGTTACATGACCCGCTGAGTGGTCCTTTTGCTTCGCTCTGTTTGGGTATTGCCAAACTCTTTTCCGGTTTAAGGGACTTATCAATATTACACATGGAGGAAGGCGGCCTTGTTTTTTGACCAAAGGTTGCGTGGGTCAATTAAAGAATATAGTGGTGTTGTGGTGGACATTCTTTGGAGCTTATAAGTGGCGGGGACGTGCTTTTTACCTATTCGATTTGGTGGTTTGGGTTTGTACTCGGCAAAATTGGTTTCCTCCTATGCTTTTGTAGCCTCGAGGGCCCAAATATTGGGGTGGCTTACAAGGACCACATCTTACGTGGCAGTTGGCATATATGGTTTAATAAAAAAGGATGAAGATTATGTTTCTGCTTTGGCTTGTCTTCAATGATACGATTCCAAGCTTTGATTTTAGCGGTTTTTACTAATAAGGACACCGTCCCCTCTAAAGCCCAATAAACACTGACGAATGTCCTTTTTAGCCAAATGGTCAAGGATATGGAAGTTCACTTTGACATGACTATGAGACAAAAAGCAGTTTTCCAGTGTCTACGCGCACCACATGCTCAGGATTTTCTACTAGCTATCCCCATAGACGGGCTTAAAAAAACAGATGTTCATTAGAGATCACCTCGAGTTATTGTTTATTGGAAACTTTGTTACTTTTCTTCTTATCGAAAATTCACTGAAGTTTATTGATTTGGAGATCAAATTCAAACACTTTCAATATGAAACTAGTACACGTTTAAAAACTTTGGAGACACAACTGGTAGCTATGCAATTGGAGGCTAAACAACGTCATGAGGAATCAACTAAAAGGCAGGATGACTTAATGAATGGTTAAATTTATGAAAATGTATCTACTAGAAACAACTATGGTACCTACACAACCAACTCAATGTTTATCAAGTTATGGTGATTTTTGATGTTTGCCGCCTAATAAAAGGACTCATTCCGAAGAAGATGAAAAAGTATTTGAAAGTACAAGATCAGTTACTAAGGAAGACAAGGTGAGCAAGGAAATACCAAATACGCTCTAAGTTATTTTAATTGAAATGGCACTCTATACAAAGACGAAACAAAACAAATACAAAAGCGAATAAAAAAATTTATATGGAACAGACTAATAGCTGTGAGTTTGTGCTATGTCAAACGAAATTATACGCCTTATAAAATACGTGAAGCCCTACGGGATCACATACGTTATACCTTTAGGTATCATTCTATTAATGTTAATAATAATATAATTATATATTTATAATTTATATTAATATATGATTCGACAAAAGAACACTAACGGTCGTTAATTAGTTCGTTAAAGATAACTAACTAATAAGGCTTTTTAATTAATGGGTAATTAAATGTAATTAACCATAAATAATTAGAAAAGTCAAAAAGTCAACCCCAATGGGGTGTTTATTGGTTCGACAGGCCTAAGGTACCCAATGGGGTATTGGGTTGGGTTTTGAGCTATATTTCCTACAAGTAATGTATTTTAGGTAGAGGTGGCAAATCTTGCCCATATGCTAACTCATGGGCGCAATGGACCCTTTTTATGCTATGAGCTCTTTTTTGCCCATTAATTATAATGGATGGGCTAGTATGGGCATATGTCCAACTTTAGATGGGCACTTTTGGGCGCATGAAAAACACTAAACGGGTTACTGGGCGAATCTTATTTATTTAATGGTTTTTTTATCCGTCACTTTTTCAGCTTTCAAGCACTTGTTATTATTTTAGATTTATACGTTTTCGTTAGTTTTTTACGTTTTCGTCTGTTTTTTTACGATTTCGTCAGTTTTTTTACGATTTCGTCCGTTTTTTTTACGATTTCGTCCGTTTTTTATGATTTCGTCCGTTTTTTTCGTTTTCGTCCTTTTTTTTACGATTTCGTCAGTTTTTCTATGATTTCGTTAGTTTTTGTACGATTTCGTCCGTTTTTTTCGATTCCGTCTGTTTTTTTACGATTTCGTCCGTTTTTGTACGATTTCGTCCGTTTTTTACGATTTCGTCTGTTTTTTTACGATTTCGTCTGTTCTTTATGTTTCCCTCCATTTTTTTACGTTTTCGTTCGTTTGTTTATGTTTTCGTCCGGTTTAGTCTGTTTTCGCCTGTTTTCGTCCGGTTTCGTTTGTATTTTTAAGTTTTCGTTCGTTTTTTTACGATTTCATCTGTTTTTACGTTTTCTTCTGTTTTTTATGTTTTCGTCCGTTATTTTACGTTTTTGTCCGGTTACGACCGGTTTTTAAGTTTTCGTCCATTCTTTTACATTTTCGTACGTTATTGTACTTTTTTACGTAAAAACGTAAGAAAACATAATAAAGAAAACAAAAATGTAAAAAAGCGGACGTAATCGTAAAAAGGAAGACGAAAATGTAAAAACCGACGAAAACGTAAAAACCGACGAAAACGTAAAAAACCGACGAAAACATAAAAAAGAACAAAATCGTAAAAAACGGGCGAAGTCGTAAAAAAAATTGACGATACCTGATGAAAACGTAAAAAAGGTAAAAATCGGACGAAAACGTAAATAGACGGAATAAAATGTAAAGCAACGAACGAAAACGTGAAAAAACGGGCGAAATCGTAAAAAAACATACGAAATCGTAAAAAAGGGCGAAATCGTAAATAAACGGGTGAAGTCGTAAAAACACGGACGGAATCGTAAAAACGAACGAAATCGGAAAAAAAGGGACAAAACGACAAAAAATGATCCGAATTTTAATTTGCCCATTTCGAGCCTTGTCCATTTTGGCCTTGATCGTTTTGCCCGCTGCCCGTTTTGCCCGTGCCCGTTTTGCCCGATGACCGTTTTGCCCGTTGCTCATTTTGCCCGGTGCCCATGCCCACCCGGCCCGCCCGTTTTGCCACCTCTAATTTTAGGTAACCCTAAATTCATCCCTATATAAGAAGGATCCTAGAGCTCATAATTCTCATCCCTTCTCCTCCTCTTCTC
>BQNB010051314.1:0-41055 GCA_026074375.1 Tanacetum coccineum | reverse complement strand
TTTCATTGGATAATAAATGGAACGAGATAGCAAAGTTGCTAGGATTGGCACAAGAGAATCAAGAAGCAGTCAAGGAATGTTACAAAGAGTACATTGGAATGGCGAAAAGATACTATGAGGGAGCAACAAGGACAAAGCATGATAAGCCAGAAGATATGGTGGGAAAAGGCAGCGGAACTGCCGGGATAAAAAAGACCACAGGCTGTTGCGGATATAATTGCTAAAATAGGGGACTCGCTAGATGGAACTCAAGGAAGGATTGCGCAGGATGATGCCAAGGTTGAAGGAAGCAACTCGGTTTGGACAACAACAACAACGGAGAAGAATACACATCAAGCTTTATTGAAGATATCAAAGCATCAAAGACAAAGAAACTGAGAAAAGAAGATTTTGGCATCACGACATTAGGGAGGAACTGTTGGACAGATTAATGTCTTAGACGCCAAAAGGAATAAAAAGCCTGTAAAGTTTCTGGTTTGGGCCGCAGGCCAACAAACCCAATAGGCAGGCCCGAAATATGTCAGTTATTTAGAAAAGATACGACTATTAGTTTTAGAATAGGGTTATAACTTTTACTTTTATTGAACCGGTGTATCCCTTCGTCATTCACACCGATTCACTCCTTATATATAGGGTAGAAATTCTGTAAATCAATTGTAACCTTTCACTTTTATATCAGAAATTCATAGAAGGGTTCACCCCATATCTTTTGTTCTTTTAATTCTTGTTGATGTTGTTCATGATGCTTGTATGATCAATATGTGATCCTGGAAACTCCCCCAACAGAACCTGTGAAATCATAACAGACTTGTGCATGTGCTGAACTTAACGGCGGTGATTTTCCATATGTACAAGACAGTGGCAACAGGTGAGTATATAAACTTTGTATTTAAACTTTTAGTATGGTGCATTATCTGACATGTGATAGGTAGATGTCACTTTCATTTTATTTTCATTGCGAAATGGTGAAATTTTCACTTTCATTTTCATTCAAGTAGATGTTACGTTAGTTGGTAGCTTTTTTAGATATGTTGTTTCAAGGATTAGTTGCAGGATAAATGTCAATGTATGACTAAAAGTAAGTTGTAATCTCATTGACTCTTGATCTGCATCAATACATTGTTCATGTTGACGAAAAAAACCGATCTAAACGTTGGAGTAGAGCATAACAAGATTTTTTTTAATTTTTTTATTCACATAGAGCCATGTTTTTTGTTAGAAAACCGGGCTCTATAAGAGGTAATAGAGCCCGTTTCCAAAACCGGGCTCTATTTGATTTTCAAATAGAGTCCTCTCCCCTTTAAGCCCTTCTCTAAAACCGGGATTTATGATACTTTCTAACCGGGCTCTATGTCCCTTTTTGTAGTAGTGGTTGGTCGGACCCGGGTGTGGTCGACCGGCGGAGGGTTTTGGAGGATTTTCGGCGGGTCAACCCGGTCGGAGAATTGCATTAAATGGGCTTGTTGTCCTTTAATAACCATATACAGATTACATAGAATTTCATGAAAAAGGTGATTGTCAAAGCACAGAGAATATGTTAACACATTCTAACGATTCTTAAATTGTAGCCCTATTATTTCCATGTGAATATATTACTGCAAAACTATATAGGCACACGATTATTCATAAGCTTGAAGCCTTAAAAACATTTAAAAAGCGTTTGAGAACCTCGCTACCTCAAGCAAGAAAAGGTTATAAGACCAGTAAGGCTATGGACAACACAGTCATGTGTACATAAAAGCAATCAGAGTATTAGATAATAGCTATTTGAGTGTTTGATAAATAACATACCTTAACTAACTTGTTTATTCCCAGTTCATGTTGTTTTAATACCCATTTTGTTCTTTAGTTCATGATATGAGGCTCAGATTAGAGCTTAAGAATCGGAAAAAAGTAGAAATCTGCCATGGCTGCAAATTTAAGAATCGAAACTTTCATGAAATTACTCAAAAGCAGTGTAGAGTTTTAACATCATTTTAATTGTTATACCTGTTTGTTTAGAAGTATACACTAAAGGCCTTTTGGTATTAGGTGTGGCACACTTTTGCCGTTCCATTTTTCGTACACCACTCGCCGATGCCGGTAGTTTATGCGCCGGAAACTATTGCATTCCTGTTGTAAAACATATAGTCATTAGAAACGATAAATGATTAATAAAGCAATTAGCACAAAAGTAGAAGTTATATGTGTTTGTGACTACGCAAGAACAAAATTATATGAAGACATTTAAGGTAATTTTGTTTTGGTTTCCACAGTTCGATGCAACAAACAATAGTTATATGTAAATGAGGCATATCATAAAGGGTGAATTCATTATATAAAAATCAGCTACATGATCTTAAACAAAAGTTAAGCTTGAAAGTACCCAGACTCTATAT
Source organism: Tanacetum coccineum (assembly GCA_026074375.1). NCBI lineage: Eukaryota > Viridiplantae > Streptophyta > Magnoliopsida > Asterales > Asteraceae > Tanacetum > Tanacetum coccineum. The sequence goes on along the minus strand of BQNB010051314.1, from coordinate 38,677 downwards.
CTTTTACAAAATAAAATAGCATTATATGGTAACGTGCTTTTACCTCTTTTCTAATTTGGTGAATGGAAAAAGACCATTATCAGAACGATTCCATGGCTCTATGTAAATAAAGAAAATTTAAAAAAAAAATCTTGTTATGCTCTACTCCAGCCTTTAGATCAGTTTTTTTCGGCAACATGAACAATGTATTGATGTAGATCAAGAGCCATTGAGATTACAACTTATTTTTAGTCATACATTGACATTTATCCTGCAACTAATCCTTCAAACAACATATCTGAAAACGCTACCAACTAACTTAACATCTACTTGAATGAAAATGAAAGTGAAAATTTCACCATTTCATACTGTTAAGTCGCGTTATTATGCATTGTATTGGAATAACCCAACCAAAACAAATGGGGTTTAATGAAGTTGATGACATCCCAAACCAGTATTTAAACTTGAGAATCAAGCCAGATGAAGAAGAATACATAGTAAGTCTTGACTTTGTCCATCCTAGTACACGCTCTAAACCATAATAGTAATCGGCAAAACACCACATTAACCACCTGCAAATAATAAGACAGACATACTTAACATTTCTTGCAAGTTCAAATGAAGGCGGGATATTAACAACATTAAGGCGACCATTAACAAAAAAAATCGAGTGAGACTTATATTTATATGTAGTGCCACTTAACATATAATTGAAATTTAAAACATTAAAAGGAAGAAGACACACTTGATAAATAATATATCCTCTGTTTGGAAGGTCATTAAGAAGTACGCTCCCTTCTAAAAAAGTAACATCACATTTACTAATCTGCTAAGTTAAACTTTTTCCAATATTTGGATATAAAGACCCACTATCTGAAACTGTGCACATAATTTTTATAGTCTTACTCGTGGCTATTTGTAAACTCTGCAGTTGCTCTTTCAACAATAGCTTGGCCTTGATCTGATCTCTCCCTGTTCACAATAAAGAAAGACAATAAGAAAATAAAACAGAAGCATTTTCTAGCATAATAAAAAGGGTATAAACTTACATGCCAAAGGTTGAAAACTGCTGAAGCAACAACACTAGCATGTCCTATCAACTATTTTGTAGCTTATGACATACGTGTCACATGTCAGATAATGCACCATACTAAAAGTTTAAATACAGAGTTTATATACTCACCTGCCGCCACTGACTTGTACATATGGAAAATCACCGCCGTTAAGTTCAGCACATACACAAGTCTTTGGATTCGTACAATTTCATTTGCATTTACATCCAACCAGATTTGGAGGGAGTTACGTTACATACGAAGCAGCACTTGAATAAACTTTGTATATGTAAACCCTATAAAATTGCGAATTTGAGGTGTTAATAGAACAATCAAGTAGACCAAACAGATCTAATAAACTAGGCAAACCACTATCTGTTTGGTCTACTTGATTGTTCTACTAACACCTCAAATTCGCAGTTTTATAGGGTTTACATATACTAAGTATATTCAAGTGCTGCTTCGTATGTAACTTAACTCCCTCCAAATGTGGCTGGATGTAAATGCAAAGGAAATTATACAAATCCAAAGACTTGTGCATGTGTAGAACTTAACGGCGGTGATTTTCCATATGTACAAGCCAGTGGCAACAGGTGAGTATATAAACTCTGTATTTAAACTTTTAGTATGGTGCATTATCTGACATGTGATAGGTAGATGTCACTTTCATTTTATTTTCATTGCGAAATGGTGAAATGGTGAAATTTTCACTTTCATTTTCATTCAAGTAGATGTTAAGTTAGTTGGTAGCTTTTTTAGATATGTTGTTTCAAGGATTAGTTGCAGGATAAATGTCAATGTATGACTAAAAGTAAGTTGTAATCTCAATGACTCTTGATCTGCGTCAATACATTGTTCATGTTGACGAAAATAACTGATCTAAAGGTTGGAGTAGAGCATAACAAGATTTTTTTTTAATTTTTTTATTCACATAGAGCCATGTTTTTTGTTAGAAAACCGGGCTCAATAAGAGGTAATAGAGCCCGTTTCCAAAACCGGGCTCTATTTGCATTTCAAATAGAGTCCTCTCCCCTTTAAGCCCCTCTCTAAAACCGGGATTTATGATACTTTCTAACCGGGCTCTATGTCCCTTTTTGTAGTAGTGGTTGGTCGGACCCGGGTGTGGTCGACCGGCGGCGGGTTTTGGCGGATTTTCGGTGTGCCTATATAGGTGTGGCACACTTTTGCCGTTCCATTTTTCGTACACCACTCGCCGATGCCGGTAGTTTATGCGCCGGAAACTATTGTATTCCTGCTGCAAAACATATAGTCATTAGAAACGATAAATGATTAATAAAGCAATTAGCACAAAAGTAGAAGTTATATGTGTTTGTGACTACGCAAGAACAGAATTATATGAAGACATTTAAGGTAATTTTGTTTTGGTTTCCACAGTTCGATGCAACAAACAATAGTTATATGTAAATGAGGCATATCATAAAGGGTGAATTCCTTCTATAAAAATCAGCTACATGATCTTAAACAAAAGTAAAGCTTGAAAGTATCCAGACTCTATATCTTTTACAAAATAAAATAGCATTATATGGTAACGTGCTTTTACCTCTTTTCTAATTTGGTGAATGGAAAAAGACCATTATCAGAACGATTGCATTTTCAGAATAATTATATTAACAGGGCAAAGTTGGTGTGGCTGAATGGTATTTATTAACAGATAACTTTCAGCAATGGTTTACCAATTTAGAATAAAAGTGAATGTATAGTCATTTTCCACTCTTTCATTCACCATGAATTGACAATTTATACATCAATGAACTTAGCTGTAACTATGTATGCAGACAAAGTGTCGTAAAGCAAAAATATCAATGTTCATTTTTTAAGTGTCCATGTGCCTACTGTTTCATTAGTGTGCAACATTAGTGTGCAATTATTGATCCTAACACATTCCAATGGCTATAACAAACCGAATAGAACTAACAGCAAACCATACCTTTGATAAAAGCAAGAACAACTCCTTCACACCTCCTATATGTAATCGATAAATGAAATTGGAGTCACCGGATTCATGTTCCATTCGAGAGCAAAAAGGACCAAAATTTCCATTTTCATTATAGTCTTTGATTCGAACACAAATTTCGCTCCTTCCACCTAACAAACAAAAAAGCCCTAAATTAGCACCAAAAACACCAACATTCACATTTTAACAAACAATAGTACTAATTGAAACACATACCTGTAAATCAACTAAACACACATCAACTATTTAATGACAATGAAACTTAAAAAATACTATAAACAAAACCAACAAAAAACAACATTTGAGCAAGTGATATAAAAAAAGGGAAAACGGTACCGTCCAATACTGCATGTCCGAATGTGGCCTCACTAAAAACATATACCCCAATATCTCTACAACATACATAAATAAACAAATATTTAACATCCTAAAAGTATATATAAAAATATGAAATTTTGTTTATTTGTTTACTGAATTTGTTAAGAAATTAATATATGTAGTTAACTATTTTTGTTTGCCCATCTAATCAACAATGAAAACCCTAAATCAATAAACTCAAAACCTAAAACTATAAATTAAATCAGTTTAATTAAAATAGATTTGGGGAAAACAAACTAACCTCCATATTATGCAAATCAGACCCCATTTCTGATTAGCAGCAACGGAAGAACCACAAAATGGTTTTATCACATTTGGTTCTGAAACTGGTGAGCCGCTTCTTCTGGAAACTATGGAGGAAGAAGATCAGTGACCTATGAATATTATGGAGGAGGTATAATGGGGATTTGGTAGAGACATGTATAAAAGAAAGAAGGTTGGAGAGACACGTGTTGGGTCGGTTGCATTATTAAATATCGGTTCGACAATTAAAAAACGGGTTGGTTGGACCCGGGAGTGGTCGACCGGTGGCGGGTTCTTGCGGATTTCTGGTGGGTCAACCCGGTCAGAGAATAGCATTAAATGGAGAGCATTAAATGTGGAGAATGATCTAGGCTTATCTAGGATTATGAATAACAAAGTATTGATACATATGCAGCGGAATTAAACAAAGAACACAATGTTATTTTAACAAGGTTTTTCATTCACACAAGCCCAAATTCTATGTTATCAATATAGAACAGTTACAGGATCAAAGACACTTTGATCTTGAGGCTAAAACATACTCTAGATGTATACATCTTTTCTTGTGCACACACACACTTTTTCACACACTAAAACATTGTCTAGGGATCTCTTTATATAGAGAGTCCATAAGACTTACAAAAGAAATCTAATTGTATTAGGAAACGAAATCTTTTCTAATCTTTGATCTTTATCTTTTAAGCAAATATTTTAGAATCCTTCATATTTTGTAGAATTCCATATTATCAATTTTGATCCTTTGTTTCATTCTTTATTCTTTTAAGCAAGTTCTTTTGTATCATCAAATCAATAATTCCCAACAATCTTCCCCTATTTGATGATGACAAAACAGACACTGAACTAATTCCAAGATGATCCATTGTAGCTTAATCTTCGCAATCTTCATCTTCAAATCTTGATCTTCCATGAATGAAACAAACTCCCCCTTAACTTAAGATTTCCTTTGAACTTGTTAAAACTTCTTCAACATCTTATTCCATGCCATGCCACCACACATAGTAAGTTGTAATTACTATCATCTTTGTAACATAATCCCCCTTTTGTCATTATCCATTAGGTAACTTGTGAAGCTATGCAACTTTGATCTTTACAACTACAAACCATATATCAAACTTCTAATCCAAGCTTTCTAATGTCTCCAACTACCCTCCATGACGCATAATAAGAATAATAAATTCAAGGAGTAGAAACTTAAACTAGCAGTAGTAATAATGACTTAGCAGTAGTATCGAAAACCTTCCTCTCAAGTGGTGCATGAATATATTTTGATGGTTAAATACGTTTTCAATACACTTCCCCTAAACCCAATATGTTAACCATCTCTTGAATCTCAAATTCTGTAGGCTTTTTGTAATGATTACTGATGGAGAAAACTCGATATAATAAACTTGATGTAGAAATAGAATAACCCAAACTTGTGTCTTATGTCTTGTACTATTCACATGACTCCAAACTTATACATAATTCCTTGAAGTATAAGTAGACCTCAATCTCTTAACAAAATCCTCATCTTCAATGAGACACTAAGCACAACAACATAACTCCTTAAAAGTGATAGCAAATGTGCGCATTGAGCACCATAAGAGAAATCACACATTGCTAGAATTTGCAAGTCTTCATCAACACCGTATAAGCACGAACAAGTTATTTTCAAAGTCATCACTAACACTGACTTTTACGATATGATAAGAACACGTACGTGTGACACTTTACTTTAACTTCAATGAAATAATAAACAATCCTCTCCGTAATCAGTTGTTTCAAATAATCCCAAAAATTAGCCTCTAAACATTTAAGAACAAACTGTGTGTTATCCTATTCTGTCTGAGATCCTCTTATCCAACCAAAATCATGTTTTATCTTATGTCAGACAAAACTAGCAGTTGAAACTATGTCGAGCTGCACTAACTTCCCATTGGCAGCATTAATCAAATACGTTAGCAGCATTAATAGGAACTGACAGTATTAACATCACTTGGCAGTATTAACTTCTACTCGAACCAAAGCGGCATTAACTTTGTATACTTGGCAGCATTAATCAAACTTAGCAGCATAAACTTTTCCTTGTTTTCTCATTGGCAGCACTAAGTAACAATAATGTAACACCCCCAAATTGGATTGCAGAGAAATAATGAGTTCAGGAGCATTACTTCATAGATCAATAGCACAAGATATGAGAACGACCTCTAAAAGAGTCGTTTAAAATATGATACATAAATTGTTTAATACAAAGCGTGACGGTTTAAATTGTTCAGCATTTGATAACAAAGATTTTAGATCATAACAATTATCCTAAGATGCAATGACTCCAAATCTTTAATGCATGACTCCCCAAAAGACTATCTCCGATGTATCCGTAGCACCTCGTGCCTCATTGACCTGAGAAAACATGCTTTAAAACGTCAACATAAAGTTGGTGAATTTATAGGTTTATGTAAATATAATGTAGGACCGCAAGATTTCCAAGTGTATGATAATGCAACAGATGCAAACATCACAAAGTGTAATTACGTTTCCTAAAGCTCATGACACTGAAGCTCGACATGTATGAATTGGAATATAAATTGCTAGCATTGCCCTTGATGATGTTCTAACCTGCAACATCCCAAATCCGACATGGTATACGTCCGTTGTCCAGCAAACCGGTACAGTGAGTGCTACTCACCCGAACGGGGATGTCAATCCAAAATAGATCTAATTATAACATTCGAGCTCACACAAAGTAATTGACAGTTCATGATAATGGGGACAGTGAGTTATCGCTACTTAGGCAAACAAGTAATCATGATAAAATGTACATTTGCGTCCTATTTGTAAAACAATGCATGTTTCTCACCCTAAAAGTTGTAAATCATTGATATAATAAAACATGGGGCTATGAACACACCTCAACAAGTAGTCGTCTGAAATAGCAAGTAAGTCAAGTAATTATAACAAGCGGCCCTGGTACACGACCTAAATAAGTATGGCAAGTCTTAGTCTACGAGTTTAGGCTAACGACTCTTTGAATAAACTACATCACATTGCTAGTGTATATGGTTACATGTTATTATCTCTTGGGTGGTGGTGAATACGTTTAAAGTATTGTTTTCCCCGTTTGCTCTTGGGAAGGTATACGACTACACACGTACAATTATATGTATAAGTGTTATTAATAAATACATATATTTATTGATCGTGTTGTGTATTTATTTGTAAATCGTGTTTTAACTTGGATATTATCCGTTATACATTACGACTAGTCCGATACGTTAAGTATTTATAAAACCATTTAGCTTCATATAATACCCTAAGGTTTTCAGAATTGTCAAAAACATTCCCTATGTTTACAAAGCAGTGAATTGACAGTTTTACCCTAAAGTTTCCATTTGACACTTTTAGTCCATTAACTTGTAAAAATTTACATTTTGAGCCCAATTAAGATTTAAAAGTGGCGATAGGTTTTATTGAGTCCAAATAAGACAATAAACTGTTTTGGCTTATAAATTAGCTCAAATGAGCTTATTTTGTGTTTATTGTGCTTTCGGCCCAATAACCAAACCCGATGGCATATTAAGGTCCAATAAGGGTTTTAACTAGTTTTTCATACATTTCAAGTTTCAATAAGTGTTTTAAGCATAAATAAGCTATTTTAAGCTATTAGTTTATCCCATAAGCTATAAGCCTCGTTAATGGGTATTTGGGCCCATTTGGAGTTCGATAAGCATTTTAAGTGTGTAGGTTTATCCCACTTAGGTCCATAAGCTTCTCATGCTTTCAATAAGTTAATCTTTCTATGTTGACTTTATAAATAATATGTTTGAAAGTTCACAACTTATTAGTAAGCTGTTTGGCTACGACTTGGGCTTTACGGCCCAATACTTGGCCCGATAATTAAAATAAGCCTAACAAAGCTTTGGTTTAGGGTTTTTAACAAAAGAGTCATGATAATAAGCACAAATGAGCCAGTGTGACAAATGCTTAACCAAATAAGCACTTGGCTAAACAAGTTAACTTGTTCTCCCAGTGGGTCAAATGTCCCAACAATGGGTTTTAAGTCCACTGTGGCTAACTTCTTTGTTAGTATAGATACGCATGAAATAAGGAGACCAGGTAAGAGATTTTTGGCTTCTTAAATAAGCCATCTAAACGTCAAGTAAATTAGTGTACACATTCCCAAGTTGAGCAAACTTGTTTATACGTAAAGTTAACGTATAGTTTCCTTGTATTTTACGTTCAAAGATTTTAGATCATAACAATTATCCCAAGATGTAATGACTCTAAATCTTTAATGCATGACTCCCCAAAAGAGTATCTCCAATTTATCCGTAGCACCTCGTGCCTCAATGACCTGAGAAAACATGCTTTAAAACGTCAACATAAAGTTGGTGAATTTATAGGTTTATGTAAATATAATGTAGGACCGCAAGATTTCTAAGTGTATGATAATGCAACAGATGCAAACATCACAAAGTGTAATTACATTACCCTAAGCACATGACACTGAAGCTCGACATGTATGAATTGCAATGTAAATTGCCAACATTGCCCTTGATGATGTTTTAATCCGCAACATCCTAAATCCAACATGGTATACGTCTGTTGTCCGACAAACCGGCACAGTGAGTGCTACTTACCCGAATGGCGATGTCAATCCAAAATAGATCTATTTATAACATTTACGCTCACACAAAGTAATTAACAGTTCATGATAATGGGGACTGTGAGTTATCGCTACTTAGGCAAACACGTAATCATGATAAAATGTACATTTGCATCCTATTTGTAAAACAATGCATGTTTCTCACCCTAAAAGTTGTAAATCATTGATATAGTAAAACATGGGGCTATGAACACACTTCAACAAGTAGTCGTCTGAAATAGCAAGTAAGTCAAGTAATTATAACAAGCGGCCCTGGTACACGACCTGAATAAGTATGGCAAGTCTTAGTCTACGAGTTTAGGCTAACGACTCTTTGAATAAACTGCATCACATTGCTAGTTTATATGATTACATGTCATTATCTCTTGGTTGGTGGTGAATACGTTTAAAGTATTTGTTTTCCCCGTTTGCTCTTGGGAAGGTATACGACTATACACGTACAATTATATGTATAAGTGTTATTAATAAATACATATATTTATTGATCGTGTTGTGTATTTATTTGTAAATATTGTTTTAACTTGGATATTATCCGTTATATATTATGACTAGTCCGATACGTTAAGTATTTATAAAACCATTTAGTTTCGTATAATACCCTTAGGTTTTCAGAATTGTCAAAAACAGTCCCTATGTTTACAAAGCAGTGAATTAACAGTTTTACCCTAAAGTTTCCATTTGACACTTTTAGTCCATTAACTTGTAAAAATTTGCATTTTGAGCCCAATTAAGATTTAAAAGTGGCGATAGGTTTTATTGAGTCCAAATAAGCCAATAAACTGTTTTGGCTTATAAATAAGCTCAGATGAGTTTATTTTGTGTTTATTGTGCTTTCGGCCCAATAACCAAACCTGATGGCATATTAAGGTCCAATAAGGGTTTTAACTAGTTTTTCATACATTTCATGTTTCAATAAGTGTTTTAAGCATAAATAAGCTATTTTAAGCTATTAGTTTATCCCATAAGCTATAAGCCTCGTTAATGGGCATTTGGGCCCATTCGGAGTCCGATAAGCATTTTAAGTGTATAGGTTTATCCCACTTAGGTCCATAAGCTTCTCATGCTTTCAATAAGTTAAGCTTTATGTGTTATCTTTATAAATAATCTGTTTGAAAGTCCACAGCTTATTAGTAAGTTGTTTGGCCATGACTTGGCCCTTGCTGCCCAATACTTGGCCCAATAATTAAAATAAGCCTAACAAAGCTTTGGTTTAGGGTTTTTAACAAAAGTGTCATGATAATAAGCACAAATGAGCCAGTGTGACAAATGCTTAACCAAATAAGCACTTGGCCAAACAAGTTAACTTATTCTCCCAGTGGGTTAAATGGCCCAACAGTGGGTTTTAAGTCTACTGTGGCTATCTTCTTTGCTAGTATAGATACGCATGAAATAAGGAGACCAAGTAAGAGATTTTTGACTTATTAAATAGGCCATCCAAACATCAAGTAAATTAGTGTACACATTCCCAAGTTGAGCAAACTTGTTTATACGTAAAGTTAACGTATAGTTTCCTTGTATTTTACGTTCAAAAGTTATCACGTAAGTGTATAGTTTACCTCACGTACATATATGACAAAATGAATGAGTTTTAGCTTATTTACATATGAAGGTCTAGTTCACACCACACAAGTTCTAATAAGTGTAATACTAACGCGACATGAACATGGGTTATGCCATGCATGGCACAACCCATGTTTAGCACATCTACATGAGCTAGTCGTGTCTTATGACACACTAAACATGAACCTAGACAATTCAAGAGTGAGGATAACTAGCTTAATGTACTTACAATGGTCCTAGATCCTTAGAAAATGTATTATCGTGTAGAAATAAGTAAGAGTCACCCGAATGAAATGACAACCTAAGCTTCGAGCTTAACCTCACTCCTAAACCCTAACCTTTACTTGAATACGCCTTATATGTTATTGCTAGTGATCTTAGGGTCTTGGTTTAAGTGGTGGTGTTGAGTTAATGTATGTGTTTGGTCGGCTATGATGAATCCAAAATCAAGGAGGAAAGAGTGGTTTTGGTGAGATTGCTTAAGTGTTGTATGTGTTTAAGACTAGTATAAGCTCCTACTTATGTACCAAATATCTTAATACCACTTAAACCAAAACCATGGATTCATCACCTAGAGGGGGATGGTTTTAGTCTAAGTACCATGGTTTAGAGGTTATGTTTAAGTACTTAGACTAGTGATTTGAGGTTTTAAGCATCTTTTGGCTTCTCTATTGTCCTTGTGACGTGAAGTATTGGAGGGAAAGGATTAAAAGTGGATCTTATGCGAGGCTTTTCTAGTTAGTTAGTACAAAACCTTAATGAGTTTAAGGTTGTACAAGTTTTAATCAAGATTTGTTGTACTATAGGTAGAAAGGGATACAAGGTGCATTGTTATCCTATGGACAATACTCCACTTTACATGGTGGTTATTAACCAAAAATATTAATTATTAAGTACATAAGTGTGTACTAATCCACTAGATTTAGATTTGAGTAAATCTTATGTTGTTTTTTGTTTCTTGTAGCCGGCCATGTGGCTAATAACACAAAAATAATTTAGCTTTTGTGTTTAAGGTATAAAAGTGGGTATTGGTTTGAGTCTAGGTGAGTTTAGGTGTTTTCGGGTATGCCTAGATGTATTTTATTGTGAAACGTAAACGTTTTACGTAACCAATAAAAATAAATTATGAAAAGTTATAAATTATACTCTTAATAATCATATAACACTTACTTGATGTAAACTTTAACTGGTTTGGTGTCCGTTTACATTGAATGATGATTTTTAGTTTACGCGATTTAACTATAAGATAATAATTAAAAGCGAACGCGTAAAACCCTAAAAACAAATAATGAAGATAATTGAGTCGGGAAATGACCTGAAAATGAGAAATGTTATAGTTTCCACCCGTTAGAAAAGCCTTGTCCTCAAGTCTCAAGTTGCAACACTTGATGAAGGTACGATTTTAGTGAAGAGATGCGGGTACTTCTTTTGAAATTGGTTTTTTCGTTCCCATGTGAACTCAGGACCTATCCTTGAGTTCCATCGAACCTTGACAATTGGGATACGACTTTACTTCAACCGTTTGACCTCTCGATCCATGATCTCTACAAGTTCTTCCACAAAATGGAGCTTGTCATCCACATGGAGTCCTTCTAACAGAACGGCTAATGGTTCGTCGGAATAACATTTCTTCAAGTTGGATACATGAAATGTATTGTGAACCCTGCTCAACTCTTAAGGGAGCTCAAGCTTGTAAGCAACGGATCCAACCCTTTCCAGCACCTTGTAAGGTCCAACATATCTAGGGTTCAACTTCCCCCGTTTGCCAAAACGTACGACCCCTTTCCAAGGTGAAACTTTGAGCATAACTCTATCCCCAACTTGGAACTCCATTGGCTTTTGCTTTAAGTTGGCATAACTCTTTTGTTGGTCACGAGTGGCTTGCATTCTTTGTTTGATCTGAATGACCTTCTCAGTTGTCTCTTGGACTATTTCTGGACCAGTGAGTTAAACTTGTCCGACCTCAGCCCAACAAACAGGTGAATGACACTTTCGATCGTAAAGTGCCTCGAAAGGTGCAGCCTTGATGCTAGCGTGATAACTGTTGTTGTAAGAAAACTTAACTAGTGGTAAATGTCTAACCTAACCATTTCTAAAGTCGATCACAAAAGCACGTAGCATATCCTCGAGAGTTTGGATAGTTCTTTTGCTTTGTCCATTAGTCTGTGGATGGTACGCAGTACTCATATCGAAACTAGTACCCAAGGCCTTCTGAAGTGATCTCTAGAAGTGTGACGCGAATTTGGGGTCACGATCATAGATGATTGAGACAGGTATTCCATGCCTCATGACTACCTCCTTTATGTACATTCTTGCCAGTTTCTCTGTGGAATTAGTTTCTCTTATTGGCGTAAAGATTGCAGACTTGGTAAATCGGTCAACAATCACCCAAAAAGTGTCATGGTCTTGTGACGACTTAGGAAGCTTTATGACAAAATCCATAGTGATATTGTCCCACTTCCATTAAGGTATCTCGGGTTGTACCAACAATCTAGATGGTCTTTGGTGTTCGGCTTTGACTCTAGCATATGTCAAACATTTGCTAACATAGGTGGCGATGTCGGCCTTTATATTGGGCCACCAATATAGCTTTTTCATGTCCTGGTACACTTTTGTTAGAACCCGGATGGATGGATATTTTGATTTGTGAGACTTATGCATGATCACAGTCCTCAAGTCACCATAACATGGCAACCAACTCCTGCCGTTTAAGCATAAGGTTATGTCAGAGCAGGGTTCCAACTTTTCTTTTGGTATATCCTTCCTGATCATACCACCTATATCTTTGTTCTTGAGATTCTCTAGTTTTTATGCTTCTGTCAGAGCATTCAAGATTTGTTTAGGAAGATCCAAACCAATAGTCATCACTAAGGCTCAGACTCTTAATGGTTTATTTCTCTCTTTCCTGCTCAAAGCATCAGCAACAACATTTGCTTTCCCCTGGTGATAACGAATCTCACAATCATAATCATTAAGCAACTCTAACCAACGACGTTGCCTCATATTCAACTCCTTTTGGTCAAGTATGTGTTGTAGACTCTTATGATCTGTGAACACCGTACACTTGGTTCCATACAAGTAGTGCCTCCAAATCTTTAGAGCAAACACTACTGCACCAAGTTCCAAATCATGGGTAGTATAATTTTTCTCATGAATCTTCAGCTGTCATGATGCATAAGCAATCACCTTCTCGTTTTGCATCAGTACCGCACCCAATCCTTTATGTGACGCATCGCAATAAACAATAAAGTTCTCAGCTCCTTGAGGGAGAGCTAAGAAGGGTACACTACACAACTTATGCTTCAATGTCTGAAAAGCTGCTTCTTGCTTGTCACCCTATTCAAAGGCGACTTTCTTCTGAGTGAGTTTGATAATTGGCTTAGCGATTTTTGAAAATCCTTCAATGAATCTTTGGTAGTAAACGGCAAGACCTAAAAATTGACGTATCTCCGTTGGAGTCTTAGGAGATTCCTAATCTTTTATGGATTTTATCTTGGCGGGATCCACATCCATGCCTTGACTATCAATCACGTGGCCGAGAAATTATACCTTAGGAATCCAAAATTCACATTTAGAGAATTTAGCATACTACTCCTCCTTCTTGAGCAATTCCAGAATTTCCTTAAGATGTTCTTTATGTTCCTTCTTGTTCTTTGAATAAATTAGTATATCGTCGATAAAGATAATTACAAACTTATCCAAGTATGGTTTGCACACTCGATTCATGAGGTCCATGAATACAGCATGTGCATTTGTCAAACCAAATGGCATCACTTGGAATTCGTAATGACCATACCGAGTCCTAAATGCCATCTTTGGAATATCCTCTTCTCGTACTCTAAGCTGATGATAACTCGATCGCAAGTCTTTCTTTGAATAAACACTGGATCCTTGTAGTTGATCAAACAAATCATTAATCCTTGGGAGAGGATAATGATTCTTTACTGTCAGCTTATTCAATTCCTGGTAGTCAATACACATCCAAAATGATCCATCCTTCTTTTTGACAAACAAGACCGGAGCTCCCAAAGGTGAGGAACTGGGTCTTATAAAGCCCTTGTCAGATAGTTCTTGCAGTTGTCCTGACAACTCTTTCATTTTGGAAGGAGCTAATCGATAGGGTGCTCATGCTATAGGTGCAGCACCGGGCATCAAATAGATTTAGAATTCCACTTGTCGAGTCGGTGGAAGACCCGACAAATCTTCAGGAAATACTTCTGGAAAATCATAAAAGATTGGTACGTCCTTAAGTCGCTTCTCCCCTAATTTATTTTCAGTCTCGTTCATAGTAACATGTGCAAAATAGACATTATGTCCTTTCAACAAATATTTATGAGTTTTGGTGCATGAAATGATGTTCAAACGAGTCTCGTTTCCCTGATTACTTCCGTCACCATGAACAATTAAGGTTTTATTTCCCCAGGGAATACAAACGATCTTCTCGGCACAATCAATGACAGCGTGGTACTTTGACAACCAATCCATACCAATTATGACGTCGAAGCTACCAAGTTCTACGGGCATTAAGTTTAAGTTGAATGAATGGTCTAAGAAGTTTAATGTACAAACCCGAATGATAGTGTTTATCCTAATTATTTTCACATCGGCTAGTTCAACATTGTAATAATGGTCTAATGTAGTTGGTGTGATATCAATTAGGGAACTAAATGTAGTATATACAAAACTTCTATCGGCACCAGTATCAAATAAGATAGAAGCATTGTGGTCGTTTAGAAGGAACGTACCCATAACGACGTTGGAGTCCGGGTTTGTTCCCGCATTGCCCACCACATAAACCTTGGCTGGTACATTGCCATTCCCACATTGATTATCACGGTTTCCATTCTTCAGCTTCGAGAAGTATTTCTTGAAGTGCCCCTGAACACCACACTCATAACAAGTGGCAACATTCTGAGTTGTCCCAAAGTTCCCACGATTGTTATTATTACCATTGGGATGAGAATTCCTATAGTCAGAAGTCAGATGACTGATCTTCTTGCACTTATTACACTTAGGAGCACATGGACCATTGTGATGATAGTTGCATTTTGTACATAAGGGCAATGATCCTGTGTACTCCCTCTTTTCACCAGGCCCAACAGTGTAAGCCCTCCCAGTGTTTTGTCTCTTGTTTTGATATTAGTGCCCCTGATTGTTTCCAGCATTAAATTCTAACTTCCTCTTCTGCTCAGATTGCCTTTCAGTAATGGTGAGGACTTTTTGATCCATCTAATCATTGGCAAACTCAATTACTTTCTCCATCATCTTAGGTTGATATGATATTACATTTCCCCGAATCATATCAGGAAGTACACTAACATATTTCTCAACTTCCTTCGACTCCTCGTGGAACATCCTCCCACACATCAGTGCAAGCTCTTGAAAACGCAAAGTGTAACTTGTGACATCAGTACCTTTTATTTTTAGGTTCCAGAGCTTAATTTCTAACTTCTTGATTTCACCCATTGGGTAGTATTTGACTGTCATCATCTTCTTTAGTGCCTTCTAGTCCATAACATAAGCAACATCTTGAGTGGTAGTCTTCATGTGGGAGTTCCACCATGTTAGAGCATTTCCAAGGAAAGTGCATGTAGCAAACTTAACTTGGTTCTCCACAGCACATTTGCTAATATGGAACACCGATTCCATCTTTTCGAACCATTGTGATAGCATAACCACTCCTTCAGTACCCTTAAAAGTAAGGGGCTTGCAATTCAGAAAATCCTTGTACATACACTCACGGGGAGTGCATACAGTTCCTCTAATTCCAGTGTCAGAATTGTGGCTTCTATCGCCATGACCATTAGTTATGTTCCAAAGAGTTTCATGGTTAGCAAGTGCCACAGACACTCTTGCTTTGATTAGTTGCTCAATAGCAACAACTGTCATAGGGGCAGCAGCCGCAGCAGCAGCTCCTGCAACAGCAGCAGCCCTTGCAGCAGCAGCAGAGGTTCTTCTTTGCAGCATAATGTTCTAATTTACAACAATATAAAACAAGTGAATTTTCATAAACATCATAACATGACATGGGTACAACATATATATAACAAGATCACATCACACAGTGATTACATAACATGAGTGGGATCATAACACATAACAGAATTGAGATCGACATAACATAATACAACACATTATATATAACAAGATCACATCTCACAGTGATTATATAACATGACTGGAACCACAATACATAACATAATTGAGATCGACATGACATAATACAACACATCATATATAATTGGGAAAACATACATGATTGTCTGATACAAGAAATGAAAAATACAAATCCTACTATCGTGCTAGCTGGGTATAAACCCATAATACTTAGCCGGTTAACATAATGATAGCTATGAATTTAAAATGAAAATGTAAACATAGGCAGAACTACCAGTACCCTCGGGATCATCTGCATGAGTCTAATCTCTATCTTGAAGTGCCTGAATCTTTCCCAATGCCGCTAACAACTGTCCCTGTAGTGATGAAACCTATGCAATCAATGTCGTCATCAGTGACTCTTGTGAGGCGATATGGTAATCCTACATCTGGGTACAAGTCGTATATGCTTACAGTTCATAGTGAACTGCCGAACTCAACCCAACGGAATGTGCATCAGCATCTCGGGAAGCTAGAGCCTCCTGATCCAACAGTCGTGCAGTCTCATAGTGAAACTGTCTATCTTTGACCAATCCATCAACTCTCTAAAATAACTAAGTCTGTCTGTCCTGACCATCCTCGATCACAACATAAATATTCTAAGTGTCGTGCTCCTGCACTGCTGCAAGCTCTCACTCAAGCATTGACCCCCTCGAGGGTCGTCGGTGCTACCTCCTCAACAGCCTCTGTCAGGTCTACCCAAACATCCCTAATGCCATACCCGACCTCCTTGGCTCTCTGATGTCTGGTCTTGGCATCCATAGTGCCAATAAACCCATAATCCGCTCTATGACCTCCAGTATGTCTAGGAGCAGCAGTCAAACTCTCCCTCACCTCATTCCTCGATGTGGGAGTAGTCAAACATAACCTCTTATAAGGTGGTAACTCGGCCTCGGGAATGTCCTCCCTATGATCGACCGGTGGTGGTAAACAGTGAGGCTGGTAGTGGTGGTAGTGGTGATGATGGTAACGGTAATGATGTGGGTACATGATGGTAAATGTGGTGATGAAGGGTGTAGTGAGTGGATGGTGATGAGGCTCTCAATCTAATCTCAGCTGCTCTATAGCCTAGTGATGCCTCAGCATAAGTGGGACTATCAATAGTAGGTGGTGGTAGGGGTAATGGTGGAGACGATACATGTAGTGGTGGTGAAGGAATCTTGGGTAGTGGAGATGACCAAGGTGATAGTGGAGATGGTGGTGGTGATGGTGGTGTAGGTGCGGCGGCATACTCAATAATACATGCCTCCATGGATGGTGACATAGGTGGCTCAAGTTTGATAGTCTTTCGTGCCCTACAGAGACGTGTCTGAGCAAAGGGGGCCTTAGTTTGAGGTGATCTGGTTGTAGGTACAGACTCATCCATCTCAAATGCTTCTGTATCCCCAGCTGAGGGAACAGGGTCAACAATAGGTACAGCAAAAGAGTCGGCCAAAGCTAGGTGCTCTTTTTCCTCGTCATCATCCTCGTCCTCAAAGGGCTCCTCATCCTCGTCATCAGTGTCATCATCATCGTCATCATCGAAGGGCTCATCATCACCATCCCTTCCATCAACAAGATAATCAGCATGATCCTCCTAGGGGTCCTCCTCCAGATCCTCCTCCGGGTCGGAGTCTGCCACAAAGCCTGGTGACAAGGCCGTAGGTGAGGCATCAGCAGGTAGAGGCTGGTCCTCCAAGGGTGCCTCAGCATCGAATGGAACTAAGTACTCGGGGTACTCAGGCTCAGGTACGTATGGTACCTCGACAGGTAAAGGTGGGTGCTCAGGACCAGGGACGTAATCAGGAGACGGTAGGTTCTCAGATCCTAGCACATAGTCCAAAGATGGCAGGACTACCGGCTGCATAGGGAGTCCATCGTATGCGTATACGATGAATTGTGGAGAACCTCCTTCAGACAGCTCCTCATCAGCTCCCCAGAAGACTCTCCCTGGCTCGGAATCAGTGTAGACAGATGTGTAGGTGAATGTGGATGAAGAAGACATGACATGATCTGTAACACTCAAACAGAGTTTACATTAGTACATATATATAATACCTATAATAATATACTTAATATATTATAAACACGTATGTGAACCATGCAGCATCTAGTATACTCAACTAATGCAACAAGTAATGTATAAGTGAATGTCCCATGAAAATCCCTTTGTGTGATGGAATGTTTGAAAATGGTTATAGTCCAAGTAAAAACATTTGACATGGTTCTCTATAACCTTGGCTCTAGATACCAATCTGTAACACCCCTAAATTGGGTCGCAGCGGAATAATGAGTCCGGGAGCATTACTTCATAGATCAATAGCACAAGATATGAGAATGACTCTAAAAGAGTCATTTAGAATATGATACATTGGATTTATTGAAATTTTTTAATACAAAGCATGATGGCTTAAATTGTTCAACATTTGATAGCAAAGATTTTAGATCATAACAATTATCCCAATATGTAATGACTCTAAATCTTTAATGTATGACTCCCCACAAGACTATCCCTAATATATCCGTAGCACCTCGTGCCTCATTGACCTGAGAAAACATGCTTTAAAATGTCAACATAAAGTTGGTGAATTCATAGGTTTATGTAAATATAATGTAGGACCACAAGATTTCCAAGTGTATGATAATGCAACAGATGCAAACATCACAAAGTGTAATTACGTTTTCCTAAGCTCATGACACTGAAGCTCGACATGTATGAATTGCAATATAAATTGCCAACATTGCCCTTGATGATGTTCTAACCCACAACATCCCAAATCCGACATGGTATACGTTCGTTGTCTGACAAACGGGCACAGTGAGTGCTACTTACCCGAACGGGGATGTCAATCCCAAATAGATCTATTTATAACATTCGCGCTCACACAAAGCAATTGACAGTTCATGATAATGGGCACAATGGGTTATCGCTACTTAGGCAAACACGTAATCATGATAAAATGTACACTTGCGTCCTATTTGTAAAACAATGCATGTTTCTCACCCCAAAAGTTGTAAATCATTGATATAGTAAAACATGGGGCTATGAACTCACCTCAACAAGTAGTCATCTAAGATAGCATGTAAGTCAAGTAATTGTAACAAGTTGCCCCGGTACACGACCTAAATAAGTATGGAAAGTCTTAGTCTACGAGTTTAGGCTAACGACTCTTTGAATAAACTACATCACATTGCTAGTTTATATTATTACATGTTATTATCTCTTGGATGGTGGTGAATACGTTTAAAGTATTTGTTTTCCCCGTTTTCTTTTGGGAAGGTATACGACTACACACATACAATTATATGTATAAGTGTTATTAATAAATACATATATTTTTTAATTGTGTTGTGTATTTATTTGTAAATCGTGTTTTAACTTGTATAATATCCGTTATATATTACGACTAGTCCGATATGCTAAGTATTTATAAAACCATTTATTTTCATATAATAACCTTAGGTTTTCAGAATTGTCAAAAACAGTCCCTATGTTAATAAAGCAGTGAATTGATAGTTTTACCCTAAAGTTTCCATTTGACACTTTTAGTCCCTTAACTTGTAAAAATTTACATTTTCAGCCCAATTAAGATTTAAAAGTGACGATAGGTTTTATTGAGTCCAAATAAGCCAATAACTTGTTTTGGGTTATAAATAAGCTCGAATGAGCTTATTTTATGTTTATTGGGCTTTCGGCCCAATAACCAAACCTAATGGCATATTAAGGTCCAATAAGGGTTTTAACTAGTTTTTCATACATTTCAAGTTTCAATAAGTGTTTTAAGCTTAAATAAGCTATTTTAAGTTATTAGTTTATCCCATAAGCTATAAGACTCGTTAATGGGCTTTTAGGCCCTTTCGAAGTCCGATAAGCATTTTAAGTGTGTAGGTTTATCCCACTTAGGTCCATAAGCTTCTCATGCTTTCAATAAGTTAAGCTTTCTGTGTTGACTTTATAAATAATCTGTTTGAAAGTCCACAACTTATTAGTAAGCTATTTGGCTACGGCTTGGGCCTTGCGGCCCAATACTTGGGACGATAATTAAAATAAGCCTAACAAAGCTTTGGTTTAGGGTTTTTAACAAAAGAGCCATGCTAATAAGCACAAATGAGCTAGTGTGATAAATGCTTAACCAAATAAGCACTTGGCCAAATAAGTTAACTTGTTTCCCAAGTGGGTCGAATGGCCTAACAATGGGTTTTAAGTCCACTGTGGCTATCTTCTTTGCTAATACAGATAAGTATGAAATAAGGAGACCAAGTAAGAGATTTTTGGCTTATTAAATAAGCCATGAAAACGTCAAGTAAGTTAGTGTACACATTCCTAAGTCAAGCAAACTTGTTTATACGTAAAGTTAACGTATAGTTTCCTTGTATTTTACGTTCAAAAGTTATCACGCATGTTTATAGTTTACCTCACGTACATATATGACAAAATGAATAAGTTTTAGCTTATTTACGTATGAAGGTCTAGTTCACACCACACAAGTTCTAATAAGTGTAATACTAACGCGACATGAACATGGGTTGTGCCATGCATGGCATGACCCATGTTTAACACGTCTACATGAGCTAGTCATGTCTTATGAGACACTAAACATGAACCTAGACAATTCAAGAGTGAAGATAACTAGCTTAATGTACTTACAATGGTCCTAGATCCTTAGAAAATGTATTATCATGTAGAAATGAGTAAGAGTCACCCGAATGAAATGAAAACATAAGCTTCAAGCTAAACCTCACTCCTAAACCCTAACCTTCACTTGAATACTCCTTATATGTTATTGCTAGTGATCTTAGGGTCTTGGTTTAAGTGGTGGTGTTGAGCTAATGTATGTGTTTGGTCGGCTGTGATGAATCCGAAATCAAGGAGGAAAGAGTGGTTTTGGTGAGATTGCTTAAGTGTTGTATGTGTTTAAGACTAGTATAAGCTCCTACTTATGTACCAAATATCTTAATACCAATTAAACAAAAACCATGGATTCATCACCTAGAGGGGGACGGTTTTAGTCTAAGTAGCATGGTTTAGAGGTTAAGTTTAAGTACTTAGGCTAGTGATTTGAGGTTTTAAGCATCTTTTGGCTTCTCTATGGTCCTTGTGACGTGAAGTATTGGAGGGAAAGGATCAAAAGTGGATCTTATGCAAGGCTTTTCTAGTTAGTTAGTACAAAACCTTAATGAGTTTAAGGTTGTACAAGTTTTAAATAAGATTTGTTGTACTTGTTGTGTTATCTAGACGTGTAGGTAGAAAGGGATACAAGGTGCATTGTTATCCTATGGACAACACTCCACTTTACATGGTGGTTATTAACCAAAAATATTAATTATTATGTACATAAGTGTGTACTAATCCACTAGATTTAGATTTGAGTAATTCTTATGTTGTTTTTTTTTGTTTCTTGAAGCAGGCCATGTGGCTAATAACACAAAAATAATTTAGCTTTTGTGTTTAAGGTATAAAAGTGGGTATTGGTTTGAGTCTAGGTGAGTTTAGGTGTTTCCAGGTATGCCTAGATGTATTTTATTGCGAAACGTAAACGTTTTACGTAACCAATAAAAATAAATTATGAAAAGTTATAAATTATACTCTTAATAATCATATAACACTTGCTTGATGTAAATTTTAACTGGTTTGGTGTCCGTTTATGTTGAATGCTGATTTTTAGTTTACGCGATTTACCTATAAGATAATAATTAAAAGCGAACGCGTAAAACCCTAAAAACAAATAATGAAGATAATTAAGTCGGGAAATGACCTGAAAATAAGAAATGTTACAAATAAGCAGCACTAATATAACGAGCATTATTAACATCTTTGTTTGCTTAGGCAGTAGTAACATATAAGTGTCAGTACTAATATACCAATAGCAGCCTTAACGAGCAGTACTAACAGCTTGATATCATCCTTGACAGTAGTAAGTGTATATTAAATATTACCTTGGCAGCACTAACACGTTACTTATGTTCTCTATTAGCAGCACAACACGTACGTCAGCAGCACAAACTATAAACAAAGTAGCACTAATAGGACGTACCAGTAACCTCAGTCATATAGTAAAAAGTATCAGTAAGCTTACTCGAATGGTCAGTAACCACAGTTAGATATTATTTAATAAACAGTAGAGCTATTCAAAACCCTAGATGATCAAATAACAATAATACCTTCCATGTAAATCACCTGGCAGCGTTAAAGATATATTCAAGCCCTAATTAGGATTTTGTAAAACCCTAACTATTCGTATTGCTTGTGTACCATCAGACCTGCTGCAACTTCTTCATGCTTCCAAATATGATCAATAAGAATCTTAAAATTGCATAATACCTTTTACATATTTTCTTGTCCAAAGCTCAATTGCATACAAATGCTTGGAGAAAATATTGAATCAGTGAATTAGGCATCAATAACGTTCAAAACCCTAACATTATCTCCATCTGGTAGATTTAAGAAACTTGTTATATCATGCATCGAATTAGGGTTTTTAACCTTAGTTGTTTGTTATGTATCATTATCAACACCAATCGAACGACAAATAACCAATCAGTCAAATCACCAATCGAAACCCTAATAGATGAGATCCTTGCCTTGGAATTTTAATTAAATTAGATTTGGGGAAAACAAACTAACCTCCATATTATGCAAATCAGACCCCATTTCTGATTAGTAGCAACGAAAGAACCACAAAATGGTTTTATCACAAAATGTTCATTGAATTACTGTTTCATTGCACAGTTTTGTTGGTGGCATTATTAAAAATAGCAAATTATGTTTTTTAAGATGCAATAATATTATAATGGGCTTCATTCATTTCTTTTTGTGTCACAATCACAATCATTGCAAGGAGATATAGATTCAGAGACAGACCGGTTGCATTTAAGAAAAATCACACTAAATATTAATAATTATTAATTATACCTTAATTAACGCACATTAATTACATTCTTTTTTACCTTTCTCGTAACTAGCAATTCTTTTTTTCTTTTCTTTTATTTTTTTTAGTTACTCTCGTATTCTTTTGCGTAGATATATTAAATTTATTTTAAATAATAATTAAAGTGAGATATAAGAACGTTGTAACATCTATAGCATCAAAAGTGTTGTCACCTTAACGTCATCTCACCATTTTTACTTCCAAAATCAACGCACCAAAATACTCACTCATTCGTAGAGTTGAGATAAATGTAGACCTAAAATTATATAAAGGCCTAATGAATTAATCTTAACCACTCTTTTTTTATCAAAAAAAAAATACTCACTTTCCATCTTTTTTTTAAAAATAAAATATCTTGCAAACGGTAAATTGTCAAGCGACAAAAAATACACCACCGCGATGAGTGTTTTTTTATCTTTCAGTAGACGTGCACTTCGATATATCTTCAAGTCAACCACAATGGAGGAGGTATAAGATTGATAGCGTATCTGCATGGGAAGACTTGTATTCAAGTCGACAACTCGTGTTTGAAAAATATATTCGTTCTCAAAGACAAATGTAACATTTTCGTGATTGTAATCTTGACTTTATTTAGTAAAGTTGTTATAATTGTTATATGTTATATGTTATTATTTATTTTTTCGCTATTAATTATATGCGTGTTTACAACTTAATAAAATTGTCCTTTTTACCAACTAAAAGGACAGAAGCAAAAAAATAAAAAGGTAATAAACAAACATTAAATAATTAAAAGAACAAAGTTATAAAAAAGTAAATACATTAATAATTGATAATTAATACTGATGATTAATAATTATTAGTATAAAAATATAATAAATACTAACTGATATGTTAATGGGAAAAAGCAAAAGCACAATTATAAATATAGTTAAAGTCAAATGGGGTTTGGATCCTATAATGATGGGTCTAAAATCACCAATCCTTCTGATATTTTAATGGTCTTAATGTGAGACCTATTGTGGGGTGATATAGATTAGTCAAATTTGATTTTGAAAGTTGTGGAAAACGTTATCTATTTTGTTGCATATCTTGAAGTTGTTGTTTCTCTTTATCAGTGTCATCTAGATCTCTACAATAAATGTGTATGGGTTTTTTTTTCTTTGCACAGTTTTGTTGGTGGCATTATTAAAAATAGCAAATTATGTTTTTTAAGATGCAATAATATTATAATGGGCTTCATTCATTTCTTTTTGTGTCACAATCACAATCATTGCAAGGAGATATAGATTCAGAGACAGACCGGTTGCATTTAAGAAAAATCACACTAAATTATATACGTATGACAAGAAAAATCAAGAATTTTTTAAACAAAATTAACATTATGACAAGAAAAATATGTGAATGTCACGGGACATACTCTGTTTTGATAATTGTATGGATTAGTCAATTTTGTCTTTGAAAATTGTGTAAAAAGGTCATCTTATTTGTTGCATATCTTTTTAGTTACAAGTTATCTGAAAATCTAAATACTTCATTCGTCCTAATTTATTTGTCCAGTTTTGAGTTTCTGAGTTTTTTTTGTCAACATTGACCTTAAAAAATTTTGTTTGTGTTATTTAATATTTGCTGCAAAATATATGAATAGATTGAGTTCCAAATGTATTTTCTATTGTTATAATTTTTATCAAGTATTGTATAATAGGAACAAATATATATAAGGTCAAATTTGACAAAGAAAGATTCAAAAAATTAAAACCGGACAAATAAATTAGGACGGAGGGAGTATGTTTTTTTTGTATGAAAAGTTTTTATAAATACACGATTGGAGATTTGACTATGTTTTTCTTTTTAAATAATGATTTGTTGAATTGTGTTTAGGAAAGTTGTTATTGTCATGTTTTTGATGATTTAAATAATATTTTAATAGGGTTTGATTGATGATTTTGTGACACCGGTTGTATAGTGAGTGGTTATATTTTGAGAGTTGTAAAAAAGGTTATCTTTTTTGTTGCATATCTTAAGTATTTATTTCTCTCAGTCAGTGTCACTATATTTCTATTTTTAGCAATAAATGTAGGTATTTCATTTAGTTTCTAAATAGAATAAAATGTTATTTCACAATTTACGTAGTTTTAACTTTTAAAACTTTTTATTTGGTTGAATCTTGAAACTAGACTAGATTCTAGAAAAAATATTGATAATCGGTAATGTCTACTAATATTCTCGTTTCACTCTAACAATATGCAAAACTTAATGTTTGTCTGCTTCAGAAAATGCTAAGGGCCGTTTAGTTGGTGAATTTTTTTCCAGTTTTTCCGTTTCTATATTCATAAAGAAGGGAATTATTTTTCTTCTCTAAAAAAGAGGCGAGGATTTTAAAAATCCGTTTAGTTAGAGTTACATTGTTTCTTTTCTTTAAAAATAAAAAACGTATAAAAAAATTTAAAAATAATTAAAAACGGCGGTTAGAATGGACGGTGGAGGATGACACGAGAGAGAATGGTGTATATTTGGTGTTTTATAGATTCCAATTTTTTTATTAAGAAGAAAACGGGAAAGAAAAAAGTGAGAATTATAAAATGGACTTTTTAATTTTTATGTAAAAATGTTGAAAAAATGTGAGAATGAAAATTCCACTTTATTTGAAAAATGTTGAAAAAAATGCAACTAAACGAATTTTCAATATTTTCTTTTTCACATGAAAAATTTTCTTAAAAAATGAGATATTTTTCACCAACTAAACGACCCATTACTTTTTTTTGCAAAGTTGTCTTTCGAAATCAATTGTGCTTCACGCATGAAGGTTGAACCAAAAGTTGTTACTGCTACCTGTAAGGTTTGAAGAGGCTATTCTATTATAAAAGAAACTAAACGAGATTAAACTCAACTAAAAATAAAAATGACATTGAAAACCAAAATGGTTTAAACTGCTAATTACTGTATATCAATTTGAAACACAAACGCAGTCACACATCAAAATATAAAATTTGATTATAGTAAATTAAAAAGTATTTTTATAAATGAGCTTAAACCATATGCTTGTAATATTAGGTTAATGGTCAACTTCTCATCACCTTCAAATTAGCGTCACATGAGCTTTTCATCGCATCATCTACTCATTTAGCCCGTCATTTGACAGCTGTAGTAGTAACCATATAACCAAACACATAAAGATATATCACTTTATACAAACATAACTCATAACATACCCTGCACACGCATTCACAAACAAGAAAAAATAAAAAATAACACCACCTCATTTTTTTGGTTTTCGTTAGGCGAACTGCACCACTTAACCAACCCAAAAAAACTAGTCTTGACACGCCAAAACTCTTCTCCCATCTTGCTACTCATGTGTTAAGGGTACCTTCACCTCACCTTCACTCGCCACCACAACAGATAGTCTTAGCTCATGTCCGTACCAGGGCCGTCTCATGGATTTCGGTGGCCCCGTGTCATCACCACAAAGAGGCCTTTGAACACACACATAAAATAAATATGCATCGGTTAATAGTCTTTATCATTTCACTCGATTGTTGGTAGATTGTATGGTTTTTTTTTTGAACGGTAAATTTTATAAACTAGCAAGAAGCTAGAAGAAACATTACAAGGAAATTAAATGCGGGTTTTTTAACCAAGAATCCCAAGAAAACGCCCTATTACATCTACTAGAACACCAATTAAAAGACAAAAACACGATATCATCAAACAACATCGATCTTCTTGGAGGCGTCTCGTCATAAATAGAACGGTTCCTAAAACCCCAGATAAACCACCACGCAATACAGAAAACACCTTCCAACAAAGCCTTGACTTTGGACGAGAGACGAATCAAAGAAAACCAAGAGTTCCAATCCGAAAATGACACCAAAACCTGCCAATCTAACTCCCACCATCGACATATCCGACGGAAAATGCTCTCAGCCAAACCGCATCCAAATAGAACATGGTGAATATCTTCCTCCGAAGATGAACATAAAGGACACGAAGACGATTCCAATAAAATACCTCTACGAGAAATATTAACTCTGGTAGGAAGAAAATCACGTCGAGCACGCCAAACAAAGACATTTATCTTGATAGGAATACATTTCACCCATCTCATTGCATCAGCATAAGAAGGAAGAAAAAGATTATCGATGAAATTACGCACCTCTTTCACTCGGAACTCCCCATCGCCAGATAAATCACAAATCCATCTGTCAAGAGATTGAGAAAGCGACACCGACTCCATTAGAGAGTTTAGATCCACCAGTTGTTGGCCCTCACAAGACGCCTGAACGAACTTGACACCACACCTTGCACTTTACCAGCAACCGATACCTCCTTATTCAATTTGAGCGCAAACAAGCAGGGAAATAGATCCTAAGCCCCTGTTTTTCTTCGACGCTAATACTTTATTCCAAGCAGCCCATGTGAAATTTTTTGTCGAAGGATCCATGCCATTAAAAAACTTACTACGTAAAGCTTCCATGGAGTTCAGAATTCCTTTAGGAACCTTGAAGATAGACATATTATATAAAGGTGAGGCGCCAAGAACCGCTTTCAAAAGGGTCAATCTTCCACCTATAGAAAGGGTTTTCACCTTCCATTTGGAAAGGCGCGATCTTAACTTATCCACCGTACTATCCCAAGCTTTATGACGAGACATACACTCTCCCACCATCACTCCTAAGTAACGGAATTTCTTATGTAAAACACCACAACCAATTGACGACGCCGCCTGCATCACGATATTGCTAGGAACTTATATGTCTATTATTATATGATATAAACTTATATAAGCCTAAAATCTTAAAATAAACCAGAAAATTAGGGTTTATGAAATATAAGGGCAAAGCAAATAAGTTCGTAAGCTCACATATAAGGTTAAACAAATACCCATGAAATGAATGATAACTTTATTGTTATTCGCCAGTTAATATTGTCAACTTTAGTCATTTTACTTTTATTTATGCTACTTTAGTCACTTTTAGTTCTCATAAGAGCACTTGGTGTGCACAATTTATAAGGCCCTATGGCTCCACTTTACACCCAATCTTGTGTCGTAGCTCCTCGTGCAAAATCCGCCTGGGTTATAAGATATTTTTTCTTTTCTTTTTGTATTTGTGTTTTGCTGGGTTAAGTACGGCCATGGGGTGTATTATAACTCGAGTAATGGAGAGAGGGTATTTTTAGATTAACTTAGAAGTTTTGAGTTACAGAGGGCATTGCTGAGATGATATCACTTTTAATTGCTATAAAATGCTAATAGGCACCTAGTGCTCTAAGTATTAAGACTTTGGCTTCGGTTAGAGATGGTTTATGTGGTTTTAGGTGAACGAGTGAGATGATTTATGTAGAATGTGGGTGTGTATAATGAGCGGTGCTTTACAAAGTAAGGTGACTTTGGCTATGGGTGTTCGTGGACGGTTGGTTAGCTAGAGTTTCGATTTGTTATTTTCTTACACCTTAATCGAAACCGAAAACACGCTTAACTAAATTTTATATTTTTCTTCGATTCAATTAACCTTTTAACCATAGTAAGTTTCCTAATTGTTAACGGTGCGTCCAAAAGATTTTTTAATCATGTCGCTATGTGAATTATGGAGGAAAATAGTTTTCAACGGGTCTTGCCGGATATAGCCATGTTTGTCTGGATATGGTCGGGTCTGTCCGGATATGGCCGGTTCTGTCGGCCGGGTCTGACCGGTTCTGGCTGGGTCTGGCCGGTTATGGTCGGGTCTGGCCGGGTCTTGGCCGGTTATGACCGGGTCTTGTCCGGGTCTTGGGTGGGTCTGGCTGGCACGTGCTTCTCCAACATAATTTCAATATCAAGTGTTGGTGGGAAAAACTGTTACTTCCCATTTTTAACAATCCATCATCATTTTTAACAATCATAAATACGTGTTGATATAAAGTTGGGTTATTAAAAGTCAAAGATGCGTTATTGTTGGGGTTACATGAGTGTTTCAATTGTTCGGTCCGTTGTTCATTTAGTCAAGGATATGTGTATAAGGCTAACACAAATGGTGAGTTCATTTTAACAACTAAACTAGTGTTTGATCCACGAGGAAAACGGGTTTGTGATTTAGAATGGTAGGAATGTTTCTGGAAAGAGGCACTTTTGCTAAGATTTGGTAATATTAAGAATAAGCAGTTTTTGAGTGATAATGTCAAAGATTCGAGTTGTACGTGGTTTGCATGTTATTGGCAATGTAAGTGATTTTTCGGTAAATGATAGTCATTATGATGTAAATTTGGAAAAAAATGAAGGTGCACATAAGATGTTTGATGAAATGTCAAGTAAAGGTAAAGGATTTGAAGTTTATGATGCATATGTGAAAGAGTCGATTGAGATGGCATCAAATTGTGATCCAGAGGGCTTCATTTAAGGTATGAATGAAGGAAAAAGGGTGACTGCAGAGACTATTGATGTGTTGAACTCAGAAAGTATGGAATCAACTAAAGATATAAAGTTGGGTTATTAAAAGTCAAAGATGCGTTATTGTTGGGGTTACATGAGTGTTTCAATTGTTCGGTCCGTTGTTCATTTAGTCAAGGATATGTGTATAAGGCTAACACAAATGGTGAGTTCATTTTAACAACTAAACTAGTGTTTGATCCACGAGGAAAACGGGTTTGTGATTTAGAATGGTAGGAATGTTTCTGGAAAGAGGCACTTTTGCTAAGATTTGGTAATATTAAGAATAAGCAGTTTTTGAGTGATAATGTCAAAGATTCGAGTTGTACGTGGTTTGCATGTTATTGGCAATGTAAGTGATTTTTCGGTAAATGATAGTCATTATGATGTAAATTTGGAAAAAAATGAAGGTGCACATAAGATGTTTGATGAAATGTCAAGTAAAGGTAAAGGATTTGAAGTTTATGATGCATATGTGAAAGAGTCGATTGAGATGGCATCAAATTGTGATCCAGAGGGCTTCATTTAAGGTATGAATGAAGGAAAAAGGGTGACTGCAGAGACTATTGATGTGTTGAACTCAGAAAGTATGGAATCAACTAAAGATATAAAGTTGGGTTATTAAAAGTCAAAGATGCGTTATTGTTGGGGTTACATGAGTGTTTCAATTGTTCGGTCCGTTGTTCATTTAGTCAAGGATATGTGTATAAGGCTAACACAAATGGTGAGTTCATTTTAACAACTAAACTAGTGTTTGATCCAGGAGGAAAACGGGTTTGTGATTTAGGGGGTTCTCATGGTAGGAATGTTTCTGGAAAAAAATATATAGAGACAAATTGTAAGTCACGAATTTTAGTTGTTGTGACATCATTTGTTTGGGTTGAGAAATCGTTGTTAGGATCAACAGAATATGAGTTTGGGGGCGTTGGAGAACAGGTACCTGCTGATATTAGCAAACAAGGAATGGGTGGAAATGAACTAGTTTCAAATGATACATTTGTGGGTATTGCTGTTAAGCTAACTGATAAGTGGTTCAAAATTAGCACATTTATGGAAACTCAAGTGGGATATTTGAGTATCAGATTGTGGTGTGTTATTGAAGATATTGATTCCATGGGTGGTCGTATTGGGAGTCATGTTATTGTGAAGTGTGATGTCGTTGCAATCCTAGCTGGTGAAATGAATCAAAGAGATATGACATCAGTGGCTAATATATTTGAAGTCATATATGTGCTTGTCACGTTTGATTTCTGGTACTAGGGATGGATCTATTCGAGTTTGGTCACTTCTGATGTTATTTGATGAGGAGCGACATCAGAGAGCAGGGCATTTCTATGAGTATTGTGCTGATAAAAACATGAACTTAATACTCCCTGAAGTGTATTGGAAATGTGAAATACATAAAAGGAATTATCATTTTGAAGTGTGGACTTATGCCAAAATATTACTTAGAACTGACTATGGATTGAGCTTCAAAAGGGGTGTTTGGCTTAAGATTTTAGATAACATTTGGACTGTTTGGAAGAACAGATCAGCAGAGGTCAAGATCATTTGGCTTAAGATTTTAGATTGTCATGGGTTATCATGGGTCATTAATTCCTTAGTTGGAAGTGGCGTAAGAGGAAGAAATACATGGAGGAAGGTGCCTCAGTTTTCCTTGATGCTTGAGGACAAGCATCATTTCAAGCGGGATGGATTGGTACGAATACACCCAGATGGCTCACACGTGCGTGGCACGTGCTTCTCCAACAGAATTTCAATATCAATTCTTGGCGGGAAAAACCGTTACTACCCATTTTCATTGTATAAATACATTATTTCCATTTCATTTGCATTCACTCTCACAATTTGTAAACTGTAATTCTCTCTTGTTGGACTTTAATTGCATAAGTCTTGTTGGACAAAGTATTTACTATCTTATGTAATAAACGTATAGCCTAAGGGCCGAATATGTTAGACTTAAAGTTAACAACCGAATAGGCGGTTGGGAAGTTAGTTAGGAAAGGGTATAACTACCACCAACCGAACAGTTGTAATGGTTGGTATGTGTCGTTTAGTTAAGTATAAATAAGGGTCAAATATATGTTTGTAAGTGTGTCTAAAATAACAATGTAACCGATATTATGTTGTTAATAATATTATAATCAATTCCTGTCAATCTTGTGTTCATAATACGATCCTGGAAATTAATAAAACTGTGCAAAATCTCTCAATCTTGTAACAAACTCAATTCACTATTCTATAACAAATCACCATCGATATCATTGATTCCGATTGCTTGTTCTTATTGTAAGTAATCCAATCTTTGTGCGAGTGCTTAACCATTTCATTATTGAGATCTTAAGCACAGATAATTATGGTCGTGTCTGGCCGGGTCTTGACCGGTTATGACCGGGTCTTGACCGGTTATGACCGGGTCTTGGCCAGTTATGGCCGTGTCTGGCCGGTTATGGCCGTGTCTGGTCGGGTCTGGCCGTGTCTGGCCAAGCCTGGCTGGTTATGGCCGGGTCTTGGCTGGAATAGCCAGATCTGCTAGATATGCTTCTACCTTAGTGATCATTTTAAGTGCAAAACGAGTTGAGGGATCATTTAAAGTTCCTAGACCATATGTTTCTTCTATGATGGCATCTATAGACGAAGATGTGGAAAAATCCTCACTCGCTGATCAAGATGACGTTGGAAGTGGTTTATCCAGCAGTGGACAAAATGAAAATAGAAAGTACCGTGATTCAAGTGGAAGCAAAAATGTTTGATTCCGGTCATCGTAGTTACTATAAGTCATCGTTTTAGTTACTTCAAGCAAACATTTGAATGTAATGTAATATGTACAGTTCGATCTAATTGTGATGTTTTTCAATGTTTATAGTCAAACCACTAAAGAATGATCTGCTAGATATGCTTCTACCTCTCTTTAACATGGCTGTTTGAGATAATGTTTTTGATCTTGTTAACATGATCAAACTTTTGTATCAGATTCGCGCCCATAACTAATACTGATTTTGTATTCGTATGTTGCAGCATGTTACTCCTTCATCTAGAAGTTCAAGAAGTGGTGATCATCGCCGTTCTAGAATAGGAGTGAAGGTAGGGTGGTTTCAAGGAGATATATTGACGCTAGGGATTATCGAGACCGTTCAGAACCATCACCTCGTCACGAATACAGAGATTAGGAAAATAAAAGAAGCAGATATGAAAGTTCAAGGAGAACTCCTGGTATAGATTAAGGTAGGGTGGACTCTCAAAGTGGAAAGTTTATGGGAAAATTCATCAAAATAGACATTTTTACAACTGGTGGCTATTTTGGTAGAAGCTACTTTGCGCTAACTAAACCTTGTTGATCAAAAAAGCTGTTATATGCCTAACTGGTGTTTGGAATAAAGGTTTAAACAGATGGATATGTATCATCTTGGTTTTGAAAACCTTTGCCTCACAAGCTTTTCTATCTTATGATACAGTGTGTTTGGGATAGGCAGCTGTATTGTATTGTAAAAATCATAAGGATAGTTTCGTGTTTAGTAGTAAATGAAATGATCATTAATTTAGATGGTCATGGATAAAAAGGCTTGCAGACTGGAAAATGTCATGAAATTGTCTGCTAGAATAATCTGCCTCGAGTGATTAACAGGTTGGATTTGGAAATCTCTGGCAATTGAATACGGAGTAGCAGTTATCTTTAAAGGAGTGTTTGTGTTTGAAGATTGGTCAAATGGCTATGTACCTTGGTACTGAATTTTTTTTTGACTCATTAATTTGAATGGGTTTGAAGATACTAGATACCATAAGGATAGTTTCCTGACATAGAATGCTTCTCGGCTGCTATGATCGGATATGTATCTTGATAGTGAAGCTCTTGTGTCTTCATTGGCATATATGTTGTATTTGGGATGTTTATTGAGGAAAAATGATGCTGAGTTGATGTTGTGATGAATAAAGATAGAATTATCTTTCTGTATGGATTAGTAGTGTAATAAGTGCTGTATGAATTATCTCAGCTTAGGTATGTCCATGCTAACACACAATGTAACTTGTTCAAAGTTTGGGTTATTAGTATTTTTACCTTTTGACAAAAAAATACCCGTAAATTTGGTAAACGTCACAAAATTTATGAAACTATTACTGTAATATCAACTCACAGTAAATATGTTAAACCACACATAATCATAAACATGTTTGACACATATGATACGTCACCAAGAAAGTAAACGTACTCTTATGTCTCTTACACTTTAGCAACAAGAGAATTAAACCACACATGTTTAACAACGACATGAACTGCTCCTTGTTGCAGTTACTTTCAACTTCACCCAGCAAGCTTGGTATTAGACCTGAAAGAGTTTAATAACAAAACCATGTTAGTGATGATTTATTGACTAGCTCAGGTAAAATCATATTCTACAAAAAGAAAGAACATAGTACCTTATGTTGGAATCGAATTAATCAAGAAATCATAAGTCTTGAAAGCCAAAGGGCTGAATATGTTAGTTAGATAGTTTATAACCGTTTGGTAGTTAGAAGCGGTTAAAGTTAGTTATTTGTAGTTAGTTATTTACACCGATTCATGAAAGGACATGATGGTTCATGGAACCGGTTAGTACTCTATATATAGGAGTCATTTGTAACGTTTTAAAGTGTGGATAATAAAATAAAGTGTGTTTATCATAAACTCCCACCCTCTGTTTAAACCGAGTCACTGCACAATTCTTGTGCATACTCCTTCCAATATGATGTTCATCCGTGATTGATCCAAGATCCGTAGGACCTCAACATGGTATCAAAGCCAGGTTTGAATAAACCCACATCGAATCAGACAACAGAAGTCATCATCAAAGGGGGACAAATCAGAATCAAAAGGAACGAACGCACCTGATTCTGAAAGAAATAAAGAACTGCACACCAAATCTATTCATAGAATCGATTCGAATTAGCAAGAAAGCCCCAAATTTTAGGCGGTTAGCAAGATCCCCAATTTGCGAAACCCTAGTTTTCGCAAAACAATCAAGGGAATCGAAGCAAGAAGATCATAACACACTCGCAAGAAACAAGAAGGTTGAACCAACCATACTCGATCGGTGGACAAACCATCAAGGCAAGAAAGGAGCAAGTTGTAATCGGTCTCAGAGAAAGAAAGAGAGATTTGATATCTCAAAAGAAAAAGGCACGGCACAACTGATAAAGAAAGAGGAGGCGCACAAATTATAACATAAGGAATAGGGCACCGGTTTTTTAACCTATCAGGTTTCAAGCAAAAACTATTTAACCCCTCAATTTTATTTTCTTTACAATCTATATTATATAGTTTTGTTTAGAAAATACCTCTTTTAAATTTAAGTTAGTATACTTTTAAACTTTTGAAAATATATTAAAGGAAGCAAGATATATAAAAAGGAGTTTTGTATTTTTATCTAAAGGAAAAATATTTTCTTTTTATAAATACAATAGCAAAAAAACCGAACCTTCGTGGTTCATAGCAAGAAAAAAAAACCCGAACCTTCGTGGTTCATAGCAAGAAAAAAACCGAACCTTAGTGGTTCATAGCAAGATAAAACCGAACCTTCGTGGTTCATAGCAAGAAAAAAAAAACCCGAACCTTCGTGGTTCATAGCAAGATAAACCCGAACCTTCGTGGTTCATAGCAAGGAAAATCTGGTTAGCAAGATTAGCCAGTAAAAAAAACAAAAAAAACAAGAACTTTTGATCTTTTGATCAAACGCAAGCAAGCATGGCAAAAGATGACAAGCAAGATGACACATCGAACAATACATCAGTTCGAGAACTAGGAAATGTTTCACTACAATGTCCAAAATTGACCGAAGCAAACTACACAACGTGGGCATTGATGATGGAGACAATATTGAAGGCATATGGCATTTGGGAAACGATTGTTGCAAAAGAAGGAGTAACAACAAATGAGAAGAAAGAAAACACATCAAAGGCAATAATTTTCCAAACACTACCGCAAGATATTTTAATGCAAGTTGCACAATACTCGACTGCAAAGGAAGTATGGGACTCGATTAAAGTCAAAAATTTAGGAGCCGATCTTGTTCAAAAGGCACGACTACAAACCTTGAGGAGTGAACTAGAGACGCTAAGGATAAAACCAAACGAAAAAGTAAGTGACTTCGAAGGAAAGTTAAGTAGTATAATGGCCAAGTTTAAAGGACTTGGTGAAACTTTGGAAGATAAGGTCCTAGTAAGAAAACTACTTAACTCTGTTCCAAAGAAGTTTTTACCGATCGTGGCAACTATAGAACAATATCAAGACCTAGACGAAATGTCGTTTGAAGAAGCCGTTGGAAGATTAACAGCTTATGAAGAACGAATCAAGAGCCAAGACACGCTAGAGGCAAATGATCAAGACAAGCTTCTCATGGCAAGTTCAAACAACAAAAGGTATGGTAAATGGCGAGATAAAGACTTCAACAAAGAAGGCAAGGAAAGCATGAAATGGAAGAATAATCCAAATGCACGCAGAGCAAGTACGAGTCAAGGAACTAAAGACAAAAGCAAGCTTAGATGTTACGATTGTGGTGAGTATGGACACTTTGCGAAGGAATGCACGAATTGGAAAGACAAAAAGAAAGACAAAGAGCAAGAAGCACTTCTCATCTCAGAAGACACAGCGTTTGTGATTACGGGGGAGAATATTGGGTCAAACCGGGTCAAACCCAACCCAATGGATAATCACACCCGCTGTCAAACCAGCAGTTACAAGAAACGGTTACAAACCGTTTAATAACTGTTTTGCAGTTATTTTCGTAGGGACACAATGGTTCAAAAATGAACCATCACAACTTTTTAGACGCACCCTTTCATTTGTATAAATAGATAGGCAATTTGTAAGAACAAAGCATGATGCAAGAATCATCAGTATGAATGACATATTCTGTAAATTATAGCAAGATTAATAGCAAGTTTATTTCTGCTATATTTTGATTCAAAGTTTGTTCATTTCGATCCAAGATCAAGTTTTTTCCAACATGGTATCAGAGCATGATGGTTAACATGGATCGATCAATTGCAGTCCAAGTTATCGCCTATGAAGAACAAGAAAACCCGAAAAACAGAGCATGAAGAAGGATCATGGAGATGATACCGTTTTCGGGCAGAAACACGAGAAGAATGAAGAAAAGAAAGAAGATCATGTTATTAGCAAGATGATACGTTCCAAAGAAAGATGTCTTACGCATATGGCGGGAAGAAGACACGGCAAGAAAAGGAGTACATAGGAATGGTGAAAAGTTACTATGAGGGAACACAAAGATCAAGGCAGGAAAGGCCAGGAGAAGTGGCGGAGAATAGCAGTGGAACTGCAGGAATAGAAAGACCACAGGCTTTTGCAAGGATAAGTGTTGAAGTAGAGGATGCACTGGAAAAGATATGTACAAGGACGATGATCAAGAAGATTATCCATGGAACGATGAAAGGCAACTGAACATGAAAGACCGGACAAGTAACAAAGGCGATCAGAATGTAAAACGAGAATGACAAGGAAGAAGGAGCAAGGCTGCAATCAAAGATGGACAAGAAACAGAGTAAAGATTATGATGTCTTGATTAGGGGAGTGAATGTTGGAATCGAATTAATCAAGAAATCATAAGTCTTGAAAGCCAAAGGGCTGAATATGTTAGTTAGATAGTTTATAACCGTTTGGTAGTTAGAAGCGGTTAAAGTTAGTTATTTGTAGTTAGTTATTTACACCGATTCATGAAAGGACATGATGGTTCATGGAACCGGTTAGTACTCTATATATATAGGAGTCATTTGTAACGTTTTAAAGTGTGGATAATAAAATAAAGTGTGTTTATCATAAACTCTCACCCTCTGTTTAAACCGAGTCACTGCACAATTCTTGTGCATACTCCTTCCAATATGATGTTCATCCGTGATTGATCCAAGATCCGTAGGACCTCAACACCTTATATATTTTGAAGCGCATTGAGAATACTCTGCAATTCAGTGACAACGATTTCTGTTTTCATTCGTTGCGGTGGGGAATCCACAGAGCATGATACTCCAATCTTGATAATTGCAATGAAACATTCTTCCACTTTCTTTGCATTCGCTTCCGTACTTTGCAACATATTTTCATCACCAATTCACCATCAATAACATCGACTGCATGATCAATGTATGATCTGGTAATGCCATGTAAGCAAATTTATGAAGGCTAATACCTTCATTAAACATGCCGTCTGTTGGCTTTTTCCCAGTCATCACCTCTAGTAATAATATTCCAAAACTGTAGACGTCCCCAATACTTGTCATCTCGCTCCCCGTACCATACTCTGCAAATTAAAATGATCAATTAGTTTTCAAAACTGTAATCTGCAAGTACAATTATAAGCATCATTGAATACAAGAATCATATTTTACCTGGAGGTGCATAGCCAATTGTTCCTTTAACCCCACTTGAGATGCTTTGGTTTAAGTCTGCACCAAGTAGCCGAGCTAAACCAAAGTCTCCAACATGAGCCACCATATCAGCGTCAAGTAGAATGCTTGATTTTGCCACGTAGGAAAAATCGTGCGATCTGATTGGTCAATAAAAAGTCAAAATTGAATCAAGCACATCGAAGGTTCACTTGAGCCGACTCCGGGCTACCTAAAAGGATAGTTTCGCTGAGATTAGTTGGCTCACAATGTCGAGTCAGAAAACAGGTAAATCAAAAAAAAAATAGTAATCATCCTCAATTTTATATACTACGTAATATATAAAAGATTTAATGAATCTATTATCTTCATATATTTCAATAATACTCTATAGCATAACAAAACTTATAAAACAGAAAAAAATAAAAATATACATGTAGTTTAAAAAAAACATAATGTCTAAGCCCCGTGTGTGCACGGCATTAAAACTAGTTTCAATATGAGATAATAAACATTCAAAAATTTATTAATTCAATACAATCCAATAACTAAAGTGTCATAAAAATACCTAATCAACTAAAGAAAATAAGTAGTTAAAACCTAGAAGCACGAGTAACTATTGTTTTTAAACTAAAGAACAAAAATGGATAATAGGAACGAGTCTTCTGAAGATAATCATTAATGCTCATCGTCCAACGACTTCGTATAATTTATCCGGCTCCTTTCTCGCTTCAATTGATAATGAAATGACTAGTTTTTTTCTAGGAAGGATGGCTATGATAATAATAGTCTGCTTGAGCAGTGGAAAAAATCTTACGAGAATGATGACTACGAATACGACCCATATGATGATGATATGTATCAAGGTCAAGAAATTCCTGACAAGATTCGATCTATATGTGATAACTTGGATATTAAAGTTAGGGTCGTAAGAAGAAATAGTTTTCTTGTTTTATTGTTTCTTTTCTAGGTCGAAACAAGTTGTGTTTCTTCCTCTAAGGAAGTTGTTTGCCTATGTAATGGGCG
>BQNB010051313.1:3295-41055 GCA_026074375.1 Tanacetum coccineum | reverse complement strand
TGGCATTTTAAGTCCGTTTTTGGTTATTTTAGCTCGTTTTTAAAGGTAAAAGGTATGTGTAATTAAGCACATACCACATGGTCATCTTGATGTTTCTCATGTCATTAATGAGCTTCGTAAACCTAACGTAGTATCCTTGAATGGTTTCTCCTTTGATTTGACGGAAGTGTTCAAATTCATCGTATAACTGAGATTCCCTGTCATCCTTTGTTAACTCAGAACCTTCCAGAATCATCTTCACGTTTTCCCAAATGTCTTTGGCGTCAGTATAGTGATTGATGAGTGAGTAGATGTCCTTTGGTATACCCTGAAGTAGGATATTGGTTGCACGAATGTCAGCTTTATACCTTTCCTTTTCTTCAGCTGAAAGGTCGTTAAGGACTCTAGCACGTACTGGACCTTGTTGAACTGCACCCTCGGTTCCTCCAGTAATAACATCTGAGACCGTTCCCATCTGAAATGGTCCTTCTTTAATGGACTTCATAATATTCTCTCCATTATCCTTTCCTAGACAGTACAGACGTATACGTTGTTGCCAAGATTCAAAGTCTGTTCTATCAAGCATTGGTGGGCGTGTATCAGAACCGGCACACTGGATGTCTTCTTGCATACTAGACATCTTGTATTATTATGATATGATATGTTTTGATCGATCAATGATTAGTGAGTGTACGTTAAAAGTGGTGAGGTTAACGTATTCGTATTTTGTTTTAGTGATATTAAATCCCGAGTTTGAAATATTTCAAATTTCTAAGACAGAAGCTCAACTCGCCGCCAAAGGCTACCAAACCGCTGCAAAGAAATAAGGCAACTCGCCGGTGGAATTTTAAGGCAACTCGCCGAACACAACTCGCTGCCAAGCAACCCGCCGCGAAGAATATTTTAATCAAACCGCCGTTGAGTTTTCAAACCGCCAGAGTTTCCTTAAGATATTTGCTATTTAAAATATTCAACCCGCTGATAACCTGTTCAAACCGCTGGTAAGCAAACCGCTGCTTAGTATAAAGCAACTCGCTTCTTGAGCAACTCGCCGCCTGTTCAAACCGCCGGTAACCAACTCGCTGCTTAGTAACAACTCGCCTCTTGAGCAACTCGCCACCTAAGCAACCCGCCGTGTGTCAGAGGGTTGGTAACCTACTTAATAAAATAATATTTTTCAGCAAACCGCCGTGAAGAAATTCTGGCAACTCTCCACGAAGAACAACGACGTTTTTCACACAAAATCACCTATAAATCACCCTTTTGAACGATTTTGCTTGATTTCTTTTGCACAACACAGTACCATAAGGTAATAGCTACTAGAAACACCCAAACTTTATCAATACAAACAACAAAATTCGGAGATCTTCAAAAAACGAGCTAGTGCCTTCAAAGGTACACTTTTCGATCTAAATCAAGCAAGAAATCGCACATACACACGATCTAATCATCCCATTAGCTCTGATACCAATTGTGGTATATCCTATATCATAACACGGGGTCGATTCTTGGATTTGGCTAGTTTCTAGAGAGAGAAACACTTGAGAGAGAATATCTAGAAAGAGAAAGTGTTTTTCTATTAAAGTAAAATACTGACTAGCTTGCCTCTTCTAAAGTTGGAAGAGGCTATATATAGAACTTACAATATACCGGTTATTCGTACCCGACTTAAAACCGAAAAACGTACTATTAACTATTAAACTACGAGCTATGATAAACAGTAAATACACGGGGTGACCGAGTCTTTTTCTAATATCTAACAAAGTGGATTTGTGAGTATAAAGTTGTGTTACTAAGCTAGTGTTATCAAAAGAAACCAAAAGAGAGGCGTATGTTACTGTTTTTTGATGATGACGATGATATATGTTAATGAGGTGGATAAGTAGCCACGCTGGAAATAGAATTAACTGATTTTGCAAAAAAAAATGACGTGGAAAATGTAGCCGGTCATCTTGGTAATATTAACACATAACAAACAAGTTCGTTGGTGTAGGTAGGACGAAATTTAGTTCGTTGGTGATGTCGGGACATTTTTGAAAGTTCGTGGGTATTTTTCGACTTTTACCCTATTTATTTGTGGCGGCTAAAGACTTAGGTTTTGAGAAAGATAAAAATAGCTTTTTTTGATTGTGTATATGTTTACTTGAGATATCGGGCCTTTAACAATTGAACTTCTCCATTTGAACTTAAATTATATTATTTGTATCCTAATTTTTTAATGCATCATAATATATTTTTTAGCTAAAATTTCGATGCATATACATATATTAAACGAATTTCATCAAGTTAGGCGAATCATATGTGTTCTCATCCTTTATCGGTCAAATTTATTGCTAGTAATATTTTGCATCATTTTGCACTTCAAAATCACTTTTGTAACTAATTGTAATACATTTAAATGAATAGATTCAAGTTTATATAGTTCTTTTTCATCCTTCTCATTTTAAGTTTTATTTCTCAAATCCTTACATGCTACTAACAATGTTTAAATTAGTCGGCCAGCAGCCCAAGGCTAATATATTTACAAACGCATTGCACAAAATTAGTATGCATTGTGAATGTGTTTTAGCAATCAATCCTAAGACATCATTTCAATTTGTATTTATGCTACCCTATTTGCTACTTAGGTTACTTAACTCTGAAGGTAGTGAAACTACAAGTGTTCATGGCTGTTCAGTCTAAAACTGTAAATTGATACAATTAATCAGTTGGTTTTTAGTTCCTAATTAAATGAACCGTACAATCTCCCTCAAGAACATGAACAAAGTCAAACAAACGAGATTACAAAACTCTGTTTTTTATTTTATTTTTCCATTTTGGGTTGTAAACTAAAAATGTGTACGCTATCACAAAAGCAAGATGTCGACAACAGTCTTCATTTTAAGCTCACTTGTGTTGAATCACACAGGGTGCAAACAAACCTTAAGTGGCCATGCAAACGAACCCAACCAACCCGACCTGATTAACACCACTAATGTAAACTTCCTCGGCGAGGAGGTCTTTAAGTGGTTTGGGCCGTGTGGCGGTGGGTTTAAGCCCATTGCTTAGTCAGGCAAAATGCCGGTCACCAAGACTGTCATTGTATGACAAACACGTGAAGCTTTGGAACATAAAGTTAAGTCGTCACAAGAAAAAACCATCGTGAGGCTTTGGTCATGACTCGAGGATGTAAATTGTAGGTTAAACAAAGTGTATACAAGATATACAATATCAGATTTAATATTTGGCCTACTTTGCCTATTTGGTTTTTATTATGGGTTAAACAGATGGACAAGTGATGTCCAAATAGTGATCCCTTAAGTACAAAATGACTTTGTAACCTATAATAAAGTTACCAGTGTTTTAAATTAACGAGTTTCGCCACATCTCCAATCTGGCCAGATATATTCCCATTGTTGGTAACATCGCAACCTGTTACAGAGTTGCTTCCACTAATTGCATCACAATCATGTTTGATTTTCTTTCTTGTTTCATGTGTTTGTGCACTGTCCTGCTCCATCTTGTGAACCAACCACACCTTGTTTTATGGACACGAATCAGAAGCAGCCATAACATGGCTAGGTACCACAAGATGGAGGTGGTGGTAATGCACGATGGTGATAAAGTTGAAACATATTTAAACATGGTCAGTGAGAATACTAGTATAAGCAGCTTTGTGTTGCATCTCCACGTTG
This sequence comes from Tanacetum coccineum, assembly GCA_026074375.1. Lineage (NCBI taxonomy): Eukaryota > Viridiplantae > Streptophyta > Magnoliopsida > Asterales > Asteraceae > Tanacetum > Tanacetum coccineum. Next base: position 37,402 of record BQNB010051313.1, on the reverse strand, counting down.
AAAAAAACCAAAGATGATGATACGTCAACATGTGCTCAAACTGGATACTAGTCATCTTCTAGTTTGTATCAAATCTAGAAATGGAAGCAAAAAAACAAAACTATCCTATCTGACTTTGGTAGAAGGGGTAAAGAAGCTACATCCTGTACATGACCACCATGTTCCAAGACATTTTTTACGTGTTTTCTAATACTATTGACTGCTACAGAACTCAAGAAATCCCATGAACTCATGGTTGTGAATCATCCTGATGCTTTTTTCGACTCCAATAACCCCTGCATGTGAATCCAAGTTCATAACTGCACGTCTCCTAAGCACAAAGAGCACCATAAAAAAAAGCAAATTCAGAAAGTTACCCATGGTAATAGCACTTGCAAAGATGACAGCCGAAAGAATGAAGACGATAAGTGAAGCTCTCTTAAGAAATGCAACAAGTCTTCTTATAAAGAATTGACCCCAGAAGCCCGCCATAATGGATACCGCCATTAGGTATAAAGCTGCAAGTAAAAAAGATTCTTACAGTGTTCTCATTCATGCCTTCGTGAACAAAATAGACTGAAAAAGGTGCGTGAAATGGTGACAGAGATCATACCATAAGGAATTGGGAATCGATTCAGAAGGTAAAACTCAACTACTGATAATGATGATGAGAACATCATCACAAATGTCGCTGTTGCACTTGCAACCTATACAACATATATATATAGGGTTTTCTCACTTTTTCTTAGAGAAAGAATCATACAAATAGAAAGATGAAGCAATCATCCAAAGTTCATGTATTGAGAAACAAGTTTCACATGTTACAATTATATGGTTGACGAATTGAGCGATGTTACTTTATGTAGTGACCACCATTAGTTTGCACCTCTTTTTAATAGATAAAAGCCTGAAAAGCATCCACTTTACAACATATATACAACATACTTTCAGGAACATGTTATCATGTGATAGAACCATATCATGCATGAGTTGAGTTACTGTCTTTGTATCAAACAATATCAGCCAACAATTGCCAAAAAGCGAGCAACAACCACACAAACAGGATGTCTTCAAATATACTTTTTCGTAAAATAAAAGGACTTGGTCAGACCAGGTTGACTATTGACCCACAAACATTTTATCAATTTCTGAAAAAAATTATTGCGTTTGTTATGATTGCGATTATATATAAACAAATTTAAGTTGTATGAGCTTCATTTAGACTTGCAAGCAAAATTTAACCCTTTGACTTAAGACCATCTAGCTAAAAAATATACTTCAAGTCTTTAACCCGTTTTACATTACAAAGCCAAAAAAAAGTGACCCATTTGGAAGTAAATGGGTGGAAATTACCATCTCTAGACTCTAGCAAAATTTGATCGACTGTTGATTAAACTTTATGTATCTATTTTATTGATTCAAAGTTTTACAAGATACGGACCTGTGGCATGACACCGATCTCCAGTAAGAGCGGGCCAAGAATGAACCCGCCGCCGGACCCTAATAGGCCACCAACGGTGCCACCCAATATTCCACAAAATGCACAGAACATAAGGTGGGGCGCGGTCCAGTCAATTGCAGCTTCACAAACTGACTCAGGGTTTCCGTTGCTTTTCCTCTTCTTGCTTTCCTTGTACAGCTTAACACATTCATACCCGAATATAGCTAAAGCTACTGGGAACTGAAAGAAACATATAGAGGCTTAAAAATAATATCGGGAATTGTTCACGAGCGGGATAAATTGCACAAATTACCTGTATCATGGTGATTACCCAATATGATGTACTGCATACTGGTAATCCATTCTGCAGGCATAGAGTAGTTAGCACAGATTTTAGAAAGGCAAACATTTGACATTCGAAATTTTAATTCAAGTTAATGAAATTTCTGTTAAAGTTCAAATTGCTTTCTGATGTAACGGTTTTGAATGGAGTCTGATGTAGTTACTGATTATTATCGCTAAAATCATTAGTGACATGTCAGTTATGATATTAAAATGAATATGTTTCGACTCTTGAGTCAAGCGATTCACTTTTAAAATGCAAATTTCTCATTATTAAGCCTTCTGATATAGTTTAATATTCTTTCTACGATAATAGTCATTTAATGTTGTAACTTTTTCCGTCTTTTCACTAAATACGTTATGGCTGATGTTCATATCTTGGAACTAACAATGAATGTATTTGACTCTTCTTGAAAGTCAAACTATACTCTAGTTTTAGGATTGATATGATGAAGAATATAATAGTAACTGCTTGCCTTAAAGATCTGAAGAGCTAGAAAAGCAGCCCATACAACTATTAGAGGCGTTAGCATCTTCCAGCGCAAGTTAAACAGAAAAATTTGCTGCACACAACAAAACAACATTACACAAATAAAATAACTAGAAAAGGTGAAAGGCAAAACATTGGGGATAAGAATTATCACCATTGGCGTTTTTTCTTCTATAGGAATCAGTGGTTCAAGTGTGTCAATTAGCACTATTAACAAACAAAACAAGTTAACAAATCAAATCTAATTGTAAAAAAGTTACATATTAGCACTAAAAAGTTTCATGGGATATTTATGGTACTTACATTCCCCACGAGAATTGACAAAGTCGCGTGGCCTTTCCATTTCTTTCTGCCATAATATAAGCAAAAAGTGTAATCATATAATCAGATAATATTTGTCATTTATTTCAAGAATGCTAAATGCAGAAAACCATATTCACCTTCATTATTGTCTCTTCCTTCCACATTTCGATGGCCTTAAGGAAAGACCTTATAGATGTCCCTATCAACACATCATTATAAAAGAAATATAAATCAATAACGGCCGAGTAATTAAGAGTTCTGAAGGACTAAAAGCACACCAGCATATAAGAATAATTACAACTCGTACGAATGAAAAAACAACTAGTTGATTACTTGATTATGAATACATTATTAAACCAATCAAACGTGCCATAATTTTCTTTAAAGACAGACTATAATCTAAGATCAATAAACGACAATAATTTATCTATGGTCCATACAATAACTTGTAAGTTTTTAATGGGTATTAATTGTTGTTATAAATCGATACATAAGAAGTGAAGCGTTATTAATAATTTGATGAAGTTACCTGAGAAGAGGAGGATGGTGAGAATAGTGATAAGCCAATATGGGAAAACAACACTAAGCGCCACACCAAGAGTGATTCCAAGCATAAGCATGGGTTGAAAAAGTAGTGCTAAATCATAATCAAGAATTGGTACTTCTCTGCATGGATGCGGTACTCGCAAATTGTACCAAACTGATGATGCGGATGCCCCCATTATCATACCTTTAACACAAACCCATGTCAATATGTAATCATAACTTCAAATCAAACTGAAAATTTCACCCGAAAATACCCAAGTAGAAAACTTCCTTACATATATGAATCAATAAATATCTACTTAAGGTGTTTTGATAAAGCAGATAAGCAGGTTTGACTTTTGAGTGTGTTTAAGATTGTTTTTCCAAAATGAATATTTGATTATATGATGGTGAAATAATAACTTTTTTCAGATTGCGAGTTGCTGAGTTCAAATTTCTTATCACCTTAGAGGGTGATTGCCTATTAAAACATATTATGTTGATTGAACAAAGAAGCATATTATCAACCGTAACAATATGCAATGCATAATATAGTATTTGGACCTGGTTTTATTAGAAAACACAATAATCAGAAAAACAGCTATTAGCGTGTTTGGCAATTTTGCTTACTCAAGGATTAAGATAGAAAAAGTCAACTATTCCATATAAATAAGCACCTCCTAAACTGATTATTTAACTCTACCCAAACACTAAAGAAGGCTCGCCTGGTCTATCAAAACGTCTCGCCATAACTAGATAAACAGTTTTTAACAAGCTATCCCAAACACCCCCTTATATTATTCTAAAACCATAACAAATTAAATAACCAATCCCAAGAACCTCCAAACCATCAATAATTCATGCTCCCTATATACTTCAACAACAAGCACTTATTCCATCACAAAATAAGTGTTCACATTCTTTTACATCTGTTTATCCCAAAATAAATGTCTAACTCATTTCAAAAAGATAAAGAATAACCAGTGTGCTAATATTAATTTCCTAAAACCATGTATCACTATCAAAAGTAGACACTTACTTACGACGAGTGAGTACTAAATCAAAATACACAAAACATATAAAAAAAGTGAAAGAAAAAGAAAACTTACATTTAGACAAAGCAGCAGCAGATTTAGTATCAAACCCAACAATCAAAGTAAGCATAGGAACAAAAATACCACCACCGCCCACCCCACCAACAGTTCCAAAAGCAGAGCCCAAGAACCCAATAACACTTGCCAACACAATCCTCCAATTAAACTCCAACTCCTGTCCACAAAACAAAAAACCATTAAATACCCATTTCATAAAACAAAAAACCCATGTCAAAAAACATAATGACATTATCTTACAGGCCATATTTTATCATCTTGTTTTGGAATATGTAAGGTGTTTTGTGATGCATGGTGAAAAGGGTTGTTGGTGGTTATGTAAATGGTGAATGCGGCTATGGAAATGAAGGTGGATATGGTGATAAGAAACGGTTTTGTTGTCATTGTGTTGTGTCTGTGTTTTTATGTTTTGTGTTTTTGTGTTTTTGGCGTTAATTTATGGAGGAGGTGAAGAAGAGGGTGTGTCACGTGTGGATTCAAATATGGTAAAATATGTGATTTGTAACCTAAAAATCATTTTTTTTAATTATGAGTAAATGCAAAATCGTTTTTCTGATTTGGTCGGTCGCATTTTTACACTGTGTTCTCAAGTTTACTTATAAAATAAAAGTAAAAGAATGAAAAATAAACACTTTCCTCTCAATTTTGAGAGGGAACACTTTACTTTATAAATCAACAAAATTACACTAAATTTACTTCCATTTCATTTCTTTTTCCTTTTAAGTTTTACTCGAGAATACAACATTTTATGTTTATTTTTCATTTTCTTTCTTTTTCTTTCATAGTTTTAACTAGAGAACATAGTGTTAGTAATTTATAATGTGTTTGAAAAAAATAGTACTCCGTATTAGCAGCAGGCTGTTATTTCCTCCGTCTTAGAAATATGGGCAAATGACACAGAAAGGTACCCAATTTAAGGGTCATTTCCAATCAATGTATCGTACTTTTTTTCTTGCATAAAAAGGCACTCAACTTATTTTTTTTTTGCAATATAGGTATTTTCGTTAAATATTTAACGATTATCCGTTAAGTTTTTTACATTTCAAGTCCACCACTATTACCACTACCATCAATCATTGTCGTCACCATTGTCCTTTAATATGAAGGATGTGAACTTTAAATTCCATCCGTTGGCCAAACAGTTGCTTAGCCTCTTGATGTCATACGCCGAAGAATGCAAATGGTTAGATGGAAAGATGATGGTTCAGTTGTTAAAGGGTAGGGCAAGTCGGCAATGGAAAGACAATATTGTTCGATTAGATTAAAAGCTTTTCTTATTAAACATGAATACAAAATGGGAATGGTAGATAACACACTTTTTACAAAGAAGAAAAGTTCAAATATCATCATCGTCAAATATATGTCGACGACATTATATTCGGCTCGACTTGTCAAGACACGTGTGATGAATTTGTCAAAATCATGCATGACAAGTTCGAGACGAGCATGATGGGTGAACTTAACTTCTTCCTTGGACTACAAATAAAATAAATGGAAGATGGTATTTTCTTTAATCAATCTAAATATATTAAAGAAATGCTTAAGAAATTTTGCTTAGAAGAATCTAAACCAGTGAAAACCCCATGTCCTCCTATACCAAACTCACGAAAGACGAAGAGTGTGAGTCGGTAGATAGTACTATGTATCGAGGCATAATAGGTAGTTTATTATACCTAACGGCAAGTAGGCCCGATATCATGTTTAGTGTCTGCCTTTGTGCCCGCTTCCAAGAGGCTCCCAAAACCTCTCACCTTGAAGCGGTTAAGCGTATCTTCCGATACATTAAAGTCACTATGCACTTAGGATTATGGTATCCTAAGGGGAACGGCATAGAAACAGTAGCATATGCCGACTCTGATCATGCAGGAGATTATGTGGACCGAAAGAGCACTAGCGGTATTTGTACGTTCGTGGGATGTTGTTTGACATCTTGGTTCTCGAAGAAACAAACCGATCTTGCTATATCCACTACCGAAGCCGAATACGTAAGCGTCGAAAAGGCATGTCAACAAGTACTATGGATGAAACAAGCTCTCATTGACTACGACGTACGACTCGACGATGTTCCGATCATGTGCGACAACAAAGGCGCGATTGACCTTAGCAAACCCGGTGCAACATTCTCGTACTAAACACATCGAAATACGTCACCACTTTCTTCGTGATAATGTCCAGAAAAGACATATCTCAATCGAAAAAGTGCCGTCCGTCGACAATATCGCCGACATCCTTACAAAACCCCTTAAACGTGAATCGTTTAATTATCTTTGTCTTGGTTTAGGAATGATGGAACACATTCCATAAATCGTATGAGTCCGCTTCTCTTTCTTCTGTCTCAATTCTAGTTCGTGTTCCATTCTGTGTCGTGACAACTTAAAATACTTCATCCAAAGTACTTTGAGCATTTTTAATTCGCGAAATGCAAATTAAAACGTCACTCCTCTTTGTAAAATTTTCTTCAAAACTAAGTCTAAAATCCCTCGAAGCATATTTGGGCGGCCCCCTTATCGATATGGGACCGCCACCAGCAGACACCATATTTCCACACTTAGTCAAAAAATTTCAAAACATAAAAACAAACACCCCATCTCCCTACTGCAGCGACGAACACGAACCATTAAAACACTAATTGAAGATACAATCAACACCTACAATCATTCCTAACATCTTCAACATCATCAATTGTAAGTCATTTCATCTAATTTCTTTCAATTTGAGTCTAGGGTTCATGATAAACACAAAAATTGAAATTGGGGATTTTTTTATTTTTCTTTCAATTTTGAACAATTAGGACTACTAGGATACAATGTATAACTAATATGCTTCCCTTAGATATAGGATTTGCATACATTAGTGAGTTTGTTGAAAAATTAATTTTGAACCAAAACCTCAATTTTCTTTTTAAATCACTCACGTTATGAACTAAATAAAATTGTTGTTATGCATTGTTAATACAACTTAAAAACGTTTTCAAATACATGCATAATGATCTCATGAACAAAACTCGAGATACATAAGTCATATGTATTTTTCGACATGTTTGGATGAGCAAAATCAAATTAAGGAGCGTTTGGATTAACTCTTAGGATTTTAATTTTAGGTCGAGTTAATCGTTACTCCATATTTGTCGCATATAGGCACACACTAGGCACGAACTTAAAATATCAATACAAGTATAAGAAATTAAAATATGATTTTGGTTATTTTATTTTAGGTGACAATGCCTCAAATTACCGGATTTGATCATCAAAAGACTCGAAACATACCTAAGGAACTCTTACCTTATGGAATGCTTTTGACTATATTGTTCAAACATGTTGTGTCCGTCTTTCCTGAGTTAGTAATTGATCACTACCTCTTACATGATCGAGTCATGCATCCTCTCGCTCCTCATTATGAGCAAAAGACGCGATCGGATCATGGAAAGAAAGGACCTCGTGAATCAAATGCTAGCTCCTCTTCTACCACTTTAAATCATCCATCCTCATCTCGTCCATTGGATGACACCATTGATGTGAATGATGAAGAATCATTCCATTCCAACTCTTCTTCTCCTTCTCAAAACGTCTCTTCCTCGTCCAATGTTGTCCCTAAAGTCCATCAAAACCCTCCTCATGAAAGTCATAACTTGAACACCTATCTCTTCGAAACTATAAATCTTCAAACTCAACAACGAGATGCTCACCGAGAAGGGTTAAGGTCAATTGGACAAGCTCTCAAGGACATGATGAGTGGGAAACGAAAGTGAACAAGTTGGCATAACTATTAGAGATTATTATTATTATTTTTATTATCTAATACATTGTGTTTTTAATAACGTCATTAGGACTAGGAATGGCAAATGACAATTACATTTGACTTGGATGATTCTTTCCATTTTATCATCCTATCAACGCTTTATGTTAGCAAATTCTATGAATGTGACATGCGTACAATACTACTATTTGCTAAATGATTTGTATGCTAGTTTAGGACCATATATTATTGCTTAAATTAGTTGATTCTTGAATTTGGTAGATGCCGAAATCACTGGACTTAAGAAAGGGAAAAACTAGAAATTTTCATTTTTCCAGAAAACGGCCCCCATAAATACCCGGCGCCCCCCCTCCAATATATTTGGGACCGCCTGACGATATGGGACCGCCGACAGGGGGGAACGAAACTTTTGAGTTTGCCTATTTTTCTGTATCTTTGACCCTCCTACCTACAGCCTCAAGCTGGCACTTCCATGTTTTGCTAAACCATCTTTTGCATCTTCTTCTATCCAAACCATGCTTTGCCATTCTATCCTATCTTTCCCATTATTTAAATCACCCAATTCTCATACTTCACCACCACCTTCACCTTCTTCATCCTCCTCTCCTTCATCATCAATGTCTTGCTCAAACCACCATTTCAACTTCTCTAGAAAACCAAGAATGTCGGTAAGACAAGTATGGAAACACAAGACATCCACTCCAAAATCATCACCTTCTTACCAAAAAGACTCACCTCCACTTCCTCCAAAAGTCTATTTTCAATCTCCTTCACCACCATCATACAACCCACTAAGAGATCAAATGATCAACCAACTTCACAATATCTCCACCATCCTTGATTCACACACTAACCCATCTAATGCCTACATTCATGTACCACCTTCACCATCACCGCAACCAATGCTCAAGTTGAATTTCACTCATGTTTTTGTCATTGTTGCAAGTATTCTAGACACCAATTCCACTCCTTGAGAAATGAAATCAATTACATTCACTTTCTTCTCACCCGTCTCATACCTCAAACTCGTACCCCTCCAAACCATGTGTCATCAACCTCTTCTTTTTCCCTTTTTAATTAATCATTCTCATATGATTAATCTACCTAAGTGATCGACCATCCATCTTTTTATTATGGCATCTTCTACATTTTAAGAATCCACTAGTGTAGCTCTATGCCTTATTATGTTTTTATTTTATGATTATCTATTTTATCTTATAATGATTCATACCATTATAGTATGAATTTGTCTTATCTCGTATTTAGCTTCAATTGAAATCAATGCTTTTTGTATGAGCTTATTAAGTAATGAAGCCACTTTATGTTTTATTGCATAAATTGCTATATTGATACTTGTTGAAAGATATTTGTCTTGCATTTGTACCTCTAACTTTTTTTGTAGCAAACAATTTTCATAAGATTGATCCCTTGGTGCCTCAAACGATGGGGAGCATACATCAAGGGGGAGTCTTGATATCGTCGACTTCTTTCCTTCTACAACGATTCGACGATCATCCTTTTTGAATTCGACAAAAAAGGGGAGAAATGGAATGAAAACTCATTAATAATTTGAAACCTTTAATTTTATACAAAATGAGTTTATATTTTGTCATCATCAAAAGGGGGAGATTGTTAATACAAATAATGTCTAATCACGTTATTTATATTTTTCGACCTCTCAACGTTTTGATAATAACAACATGTAAAAACCTTTACAATAAAAATAAACGTTTACAAATTATTAATCGTAAAAATTTTATTTCTAAGATTAATCACTTAAGGTATGAACAAACAAATCATTAAGCATGATTAATGATCAAGAAAATATTTTTTTAACCATTACATTTTCACGAAAGTATTTTTACAAAATAAAAATACATAAATATTTTTAAATAAAAGAAAATGGTTTATTTAAATAATAAAATTTGAATCTGGTTTTTCTCCCAAAATGGAAGCTTACATACCAGATACAACATTCTCCACAAAAAGACAAAAACTGAAGCGTTATCTACTAGGCGGCCCCCAGATATATCTGAGACCTCCGGGACCGCCCCCAGTGACCGTGGGGTTTTCCTACCTATAAATACTGCTCCATTCCCAGCAGAAAAACACACCTCTTAGCACGAAATTTTTAGATAACTTTCTCTCTCTAAAAATCTTCTTTCTCTCTCTAAATCTCTTGTTCACTAATATTCTTAGATCTTGTTTCAAGTGATCTAATCTCTTCTTCTCATCTCTCCTTTCTCATTCAAGTGCAAGAGAAGAATATTTGTATTCGCCAAGAAACGAATTGTTATTTAGTGATCTCTCCTCTCTTCTTCTAAGCATCAAATCTCTATTGTAAATATTTTGTAATTGTGTGATTCGGATTGCATGTATATCTGATAGTATAGATCTTGTGAGTGTATAGTGATTGTGAAGTGGTAGATTGGTTCTAGCTAAGATTAGGACTCGACATTTAGCTTAGTGTCGGAAAATAACGTAAGCGACGTGTAAACGGTTTTCTTCGTCTGAAGGGAGCTTGTTGACATAATGAAATATCGATTGGGATACTCGGGGAGTGGAGTAGGGCGAAGAAGAGCTTCATAGCCAAACCACTATAAATCTTGGTGTCTTGGTTTGATTGTTCCTTCTCTCATCTCTTTATATTATTGTGATTGTTATTTAGCATTAGTTTAGATATTTACTTTGTTGATTCATATTGTTGATTGATTGAACATACTACTCGAATCTAAGTATTTTGAAAGCAAAATTTTAAAACATAAAACGAACTTGTAAAATATTCAACCCCTCCCCCCTTTTCTAGTTCCACATTTAGGCTTCTTTAGAATCCACAAATAAACTTGCGATGAGGTTTAAAAATGATGTTGTAACTTCCCCTTTGAATTGTAATACATGGACTTTTGAGTTTTAAAATCTGGGAAAAATAACTAAACAAGTTGTTTTAGCTTGCAACTAAGAATATGGTACACTACACTTCTGGAGGATACAAGAATTAATTCCTCAAATTGAGATAACAACCGACCTTGCAAAAATATAGAACACCTAAGATATGTTGGTCTTTTCATTATGTGCCATTTTATCCATTTCTTTTCATACATAATTAGTAGAACCTGTAACCATGTTCATTTTTATCGCAACCCTATAGTTAAAGTTTTGAGCTTGAATATAATAACAGTTGCAGAACATTAAGAAGAATGAAGACGAATCACGAACTGTATTAGAGAGGGCAAATGTACTATACTACGAAATGGTCTTTTTTACCTGTCGAGGTTTAAAATTTGAAGAAGTTCTTGTGGTCCGTAAACGCAGATTTTCTCAATAAGGTGTTGAGGAAAAGAATAGTTGCAAAGCTAAAAGTATCGAGGGAGGACTACCATTATAGACATTATGATTTGCTTAGGAATAATACTACTGTACATAAAAACAATCCAAATTTATGACCGAACAACAAAGAAAACTTTATAATAAGAATTTTTCTATACAAAATGCACCGCAGTAAAGCGCGGGTATCAAACCTTGTTAAACTCTAAATTTGGTTTAAACAAATCCATATTTGGTATTAATGAATGTCAAGTGTTCAGTTTCCTTAAAAAATGGAAGATCCTTAACATTTCAGATTTGTTAGAGCAATTGCGTGGAAACCCAAAACTCTAACTGAACATTTTGACTCGTTAGAACCAAGTCTCGAAGAGAAAAAAACTTATAACCTTTAACCTAACGGTCACAATATGCAAATTACATTTCCTATTTTTTATGAGTAAGTTTGTTATAGATTAAATAACTCAAAAAAAACCTTAATTCGATTTTCATCAGTTGTGGTTTCATTGATTCTTTGATTTATATTTTGTTTGAGTGATTAGTTGATAGATGTATAGGATACTATTGATTTCATGTTGGTTTAATTTAATTCTAATGACATTTTTTAAAAACGATTATCGTTCTTGATTGTGTTTAGGTTGAAGATGATAAAGCATCATGAGTTGTTTACCTGATGTATTTTATATATAGATCATTGTTGTAAAGGTTAGTGTTTTTCATTTTGTTTACTTTTACTGTAATTTTTTTAATATAGGTTGAACAAGTGAAAGTCTATTGCCATGATCCTTATGCAATGGTATGAATTTTTATGGCTAATGGTCTGAAAAAGCATCAAAGTTTCCACATTTACTACTGTATGCATCCAAGTATTAATTTTCCTAAAGAATACAAATCTTTTACTAATCTTCCTAGTGGCACTATTTAACAAATCATTTTACGTGGCACGATTTTAATAAAGTTTTCCCATTTTATTTTTTTCCATGTTATATGTAGCCCCTATACTTTATTTTTTTTTTACAAAATCCACCCCTTTAACCCTATATTTAATAACAATTAACACATTTTGTTTTCCCCCAATTTCCCCCCAACCATCGAATATCTCATAAACCTTAAATCATGCCAAATTTGACTTCATCGGAATCCTAAATAATTAGTGGTAAGATTGAATACTTTTGTAAATGTGATCGTCGATTAACAGTACAAATGGCAAGAATAAGGAAGAATTCGAGTAAGCGATTTGTATCATGCTCTATTTACAATGTTTATGATTTTTTGGATGATGATCTTCCAAGTGAACACTACAAAAAGTTGTTGTATGGGATGGTTTAAAAGCAGAAACGATTAAAGAAGTATGTGGATTATGAACAATTGATTGATATTTTTTCTATGGACAAGTCAATGTTGGAAGAAGAGTTGAGAGCCACAAAGTCAAAGCTGAAATTGTATGATAGGTTTTTTTTTTCATAAGTTAGGATCTTTCTTAGTAGTTTGTGTTGGATTTAGTATGCTAATAGCCAAGTAATGTAATGGTTTAGGTGTTATGTTTGTAATGTTAGGATCTTTGTTAATGTGTGATGTTAGGATCTATCTTAATGTATGATATTATTAATGTTTGTAATGTTAACTCTTAGGATCTATCTTAATGGATGATGATCTTCCAAGTTGTTAATGGTTAAGTGTTATGTTTGGAATGTTCATGTTAAGTTTGGAATGCAAATGAAATGCAAATGCAGAATGGTATGCAAATGTTCATGGTTAAGTTTAGAATACAAATGCATTCTGCAAATGCAAGCTGCAAATGCAAATGTAAGATGTTAGTACCAAAATATTAACAGTTAAAACAAAAAAGTTGCCAAAATATTAACAAAAAATTCATTACTTCATTCACCAAAAAGGTTACTATTCCAACATCATTTAACATCATCACCAGTTGTGAGTACCAAAATATTAACAAATATATTGTTTTAACAAGTACATAATGACCATTACATAATGACCAAAATATCAAAAGATATCAAAAGCTAAAATCAGCTTCCACCTCCAATCTCCCTCTTCCCTTTCTTCTCTTCTGCACCAGTTATAACTGTGGGCATCTTCACTTCAAATGTCTTATCAAAAATAACATCCATGGTTTTAGCATTTACAAGACCAAGTGCATAATTTGTTATTGGTACAGGGCTTTTGACAATAAGTGTATAAGGTGATACTTTATCCTTTGAAGAAGATAACCCAGATGCTTTAGCCTTTGAGAAAGAAGGTTTAGCTTTAGGTGCCGTTTGGTTGGGGTAAATTGGAGGGAATTCATGGCATTTGCATTTTAATTTCCCCCAAATATTATGTTTGGTAACACAAATGGGATAATTTAAAATTTCATAAATTGCCAAAATGGGGGAAATTAAAATGGCTTCAAAAAGTAAAGAATTTTAATTTACTTGAGAAAAAAAATTATAAACTTTTTTTCTAGTTGTTTTTGTTTTATTTTTTCTTGGTTTGTTGTTTTTTTAAATCAAAGAATATCCATAATTTTAGTCGGGTCGGGTTGGTCGCGTCAAGGTCGAGTCAAGGTTAAAATTTTCATACCCGAAACCGACCCTATTTGAATTCGGGTTAGTAGGTTTCATGTCAATTTGGGTCGGGTCAACTCGGGTCGGGTCAACTCGGATCAGGTCTGTAGGGGTTCGGGCCAACTCGGGTCGTTCGGGTTTGGGTCAACCCGAATATAAGTAAAACGTAATGAAATTGATTTTTTTTCATCGTTCATATAGAAAATTTATAAAATTTATTTTAGAAAGATATTTATTTGGGTCAATCGAGTCGACCCGAAACCGAGTTACCAAAAATTTCAACCCGATACCCGTCCCTATTTAGTATTCAGGTTACTCGGGTTGACCCGAATAAAAATTTTTACCCGCGTAACCCGACCCGGGCTTAATCAGGGTCGGGTCGGGTTTTTTTACACCCTATCCGTCCCTCCCTAAAAATTGGAATAATAAACAAAATGACAAATTTTAAAAAATTATAAAATTCTGTCAACCAAACATGCGTAGGCATTTTAAATTCCGGAATTTTAAATTCTCAAAAATTTAAATTTCCTAGAATTTAAAATTCCGGAATTTCAAATTAATGAACCAAATGGCACCTTAGTCTTTTTTCCTCCTGACTTTGAAAACTATAATTTTTCCTTGTACTAATATGTTAAATCCTCATACCATTTCAGCAAACTCTTAGATGGTCTTTTGCTAGATACAATGTCTGGAGAGCTATACACAATCTCCTTAGAAGTGCTGTCTGAGTCTGAGCTGTTGTCTGAACTGAAAATAATGATTTTTGCAAGGTAACAACAAAAGATGTTATGATAGAAGTTAAAAACTGTACTTCATTATCTACAAATACTACAACATACCAAACACTCCTAAACTCCTTAGTAAGCCAAATACTCCTTTAACTCCTTTAACTCCGAAACTCCTAAAGTCTTAAAGTCCTAAACTAGCAAACTCCTAAACTAGATCATATTGAAACCAAACAAATTGCAAATATGATCCCATTCATGCTAAACATTCAAGCTAAATTTGTAATCCAAACACTCCTTTAACTCCTCTGCTCTTTAACAACTAAACTCCTATGTGTTTAACTAGATAAGCAGATATGGACACAAATAAGCAAAATCCTAAACTGCTATGTGTTTAAGCAGATAAGCACACATTGGACACAAATAAGCAAAATCCTAAATTGCTATGTGTTTAAACAGACAAGCACATTAGACACAAATAAGTATTTGCATTAACTCCTATGTGTTTAAGTAGATAAGCGAACAAATAAGCAGATAAGCAAACGCATAAGCAGTAAGCAAACAAATAAGCAGATAAGCAAATGCGTAAGCAGATACGCAAACGAATAAGCAGATAAGCACATTACCTTTATCATTCACCATGTTTAATTTAGGGTTAAAATTTTAGGGGGTGAGTGAATTAGGGTTTAGTGTCGTCAATTTAGGGGTGGGTAAATGAATTAATGTGATGAAATTATTGCTATGAGTTAGTATTAGGAAAAGAAATGGTTAAAGGGGTGGCTTTTGTAAAAATATAAAGTGTAGGAGCTACATATGACATTGGGAAAAAAGTATAGCTGGAAAATTGTATTAAAATCGTGCCCTGTCAAATGATTTATTAAATAGTGCCACAATAGGAAGATTAGTGAAATATTTACATTCTTTAGGAAAATTAATACTTGGATGCTTACAAAAGGATAATGTGGAAACTTTGATGCTTATCATTAGTTACTTGAATCAAATATTTGGATTTGTATCTGTGTTTTAGTTTTATTAGTTACTAATATTATGTATTTTTATTATAAAAGTAAGTAAAGCTTTGAATTTTATTTGTAATCTAAAGTATCTACGGCTATTGGGTTAAGTGTTGGACATGGTGTTCATGTGAAACTAGCGTTGAGAAGTTTTGACGGATATACATGTTTAATTGGGTATGAGAAAATTAATATAAATGGTAGTGTTATGGGTCATAGTTTTCTTAATTTCGTCATTGATTTTTTTATTATAAAGATGTGAGGTACAAATAAGTGAACGAATATGTTTGATAATATAGAAATAGAGCAGTATCAATTGCGGGATAAATAAGGGGATAAATCGTTACTTAGCGGAATGAAATTAAGATGGGCTTGATGCTATCTTGAGCAGGGAGCCTGCTAAGATAAAGTAACCGTCGATCTCACCGTGAGAGGGGAATCCCACGATCAACCTTAGGCATGAGAATTAGTAAGGATATAGATGGTATGAGATTGAGTAAGAGTTGGCATGTGTGTAAGAACCTGTCTCGTGATACCAAAGTGTTTGGTATTTATAGTGTGTCTCCCTTTGTCGTCATTCGGGGACGACGTATGCAGGAGCTTGCTTTTACCCGCTGGGTAATAGCCTGCCTGTGATGTCGCTCTCTTGTCAGACGAGCCTTTCTGTCGTTACTATTTGACTTGCGGTTGTACCTTCCGGCCGTACGGTCACAGGTAATGGATTTTATGCGTAGGACGATTCATAATCTTTCAAAATTGTGTGTTCAATGCTCCATGTTTTGGCAAAATCACAAGGATAATGCGTAGGACTCTTGTTAACAGCTTGTGAACTTAATGATGTTCAACAAGTGTTTTTCCAGTTGTTTTGTGCTCAGCGGCGGAAGAGTATTCCACACGATAAGTATGGACGGCGGTTGTAAACCCACCGCCCAGTCCTTATGCCGCGGTCTTGTATATGCGGCGTCCTATTTTCTTGGTTTTGGGGGTTATGTTCTTTTATCTTGTTTAGCTAAGTTATAGGGCGTGATCTTCCCTATACATCATCAATGTCCTCATTTTCACCTCTTCGAACGTAAATTTGTGAAGTCTAATAATCATGTTCTTCGTTTGCCTGTTTAAAGCTTAGTTTCCTGATAATCCAAACTAGAATAACTATAAGAGAAACACTTTGATCATGAATACTAACTCAGTTTTTGAGGAATCTAACTTTTCAATACTTAAGAAGAAACAATGAATACTAAACTTGAATATATTGTTTGCAAATATTTCTGTTATGAGTACAAAATAACTAACTTTGAATTCATAATTTCTCTCTATGTCGTAGGGTTCCTTTATTCACCAAGGAAAACCCAAATGGGCTTACCAAAATGCGTTATAAAATGATAATGCATATCTATTCCTAATATATCTCATGCATATCACTTTAGCAGTACTAACTATATAATACTAACAGCACTAACTATTAACTAACAGTACTAACTATACTGACAGTACTAACATTTGTACTAGCAGTACTAACTAATATAACTAGCAGTACTAACTACTTAGTCTATTTCTTCAGTCTTTAGCAGCAGTATCAATCTTGAACCAGCAGTAGTAAAGTAGTACTCTCAAAATTCCCAACAATCCTCCCATAAACTTGATATTTACTTGTCAATCATCAAGTTTCTTCAGTTTAAGCATCTTGGTCATTAGGAGGATGTATCCAAACATTTTACTACTCTTCAAGCATTGATTTGATGAACTTGATAAGCTCAGTACTTTCTTCTTCAGCTTCTAACTGCAAGTTCAGCATCTTCTCCAATAATTCCTTGATTAGTGGGTACTTTTTCTCTACTAGCATATTAATCTCCATAGGTGTACCATCCATAAACAGAGTGTGAACTTTACAATTTTCATGCAATTTCCATTTCAGCAATTCATAACATTGGCTCTGTCTTGTCACTGCACCTCCCCTGTTTGGATGCATCTTCTTCATCCAAATCATCATCTGAAGACTCAACATTTCTGTATTTCCTCCTTCTTGGTTGTGAGGTGCTTGACTTCCTTTGTCTTTATAATCTCTTGACTCTTTTCTTTAGTCCGAGGATCTCCACAGCTTGAGCATCCTTCTCTTTCTCCAAGTCATGCACCTGTTTTGATAATTTTGTACACGTAGTCATCAATTCCTGTAGTTTCAGTCTACCCTCATCACTTCCAGGTGTGTAACCTCCTGGGAGAGGTGAATCATAGGGTGTGATTGGTACATTAGCCGTCAATTCAAATTGATGTTCCATCCTGCCCTCCCCACTTCCAGATGTGTGACCTTCTGATAGAGGTGGTTTAATGGGCTGTTCAAGCACTCTCTCAGACCTAGTCTGAGCAGGAGCACCCCCCATGGTGTCTTGGCGCCTAGGACTGCCACCTGTATCCATTCCCTGAGGAATGTCAACATTAGGCATTGCCGTGGTCTGGGTCCTAATTATGTTATCACTGACAATGCTGCATCTAAGCTAGCAGCAGTAGTGGTAGCCCTTTCCACACTGTCATCCCCTCCTTATAGACAACCTCATCTGCTTCAAGGTCTTGAGGTACACTAGGATGAGGTAACTTAGTGTCCTTTTTGGTTCTCCTACGTGTTTGAGTCTTTCTTTTTCTTTGATATGTAGTTGGAGATGGGAGTAGTTGCTCAATGTGAGCTTCAGTTTGAGGTTTATGAAAAGCTGATGAAGTGTTTCATTGGCAGAGGTTCTTGTATGAGTTTTCATAACATTTGTGTTGTGAGTAAGAGGGTGTGGGTTAGGGGTTCAGGTGGTGTTGCTGAACCTTCACCTTAGGTGCTTGGTTATGCACCAACAGTATTAACGGTAACAAGCAGTACTAATATTAGCCTGGCAGTATTAATATAGTTAACAGTATAAATATATCTAACAATATAACTTGTTCCCAATAACTATGCAAATAGCATCCTCTATTCAGCACAAGACACTAGTAATAACTAGAGACATGTGAGGATTACATGAGGAACCGATATCTATGCAAGATGCCCATGAATAAAAGTTAAGAACTGTCAACCAAAACAACATACCAGTTGTAATCCATTCCACTCAAGACTTCCAGTTGTTTATGATCACACCAAATCCAACCATACTGCTTTGCTTAACCTAGCAGTACTAATCCTTGAGATATCAGATTAAGCTTCAAATTCGTCTAAAAAGCATCTCTAAACCATGTCAAGCATCAATCCACCCATGACAACTAAGCAGTACTAACCAACAGTACAAAGTTTCTTCGAATAGAGAAAGCTAAGCCTAGTAGTATTAAGTAACTGATCATCATGTTTACCTTCCAACTTCAATCCAAATAGCACTTGTGTATAATCCGTTGCACTTATACACCATTAACCTCCCCTGAGATCATGCAGCTACAGATTAAGCATACAAATGCTTGCCACTAGAAAATTAAATCTACTCCATCCAAAGCTTTAAAGGATGAGCAAATCCAGCTATTGTTTATCAGTGTGTCTCTTGACCATCTCTATCATCTCTTCTCATAGGAGTCTCTAATGAAATGATGCCTAATCTCTATATGCTTTGTTTTAGAATGGTAGACAGGATTCTTGACAACACAAATAGCACTCTCATTATCAACATGAATCTTTGTCTGCATAAAATTGTATCCATAATCCAACATCTGATTTTGGATCCAAAGCACTTGACCACAGCAGTGAGAAGCAGCAATATATTCAGCTTCAATAGTTGAATTAGCCACCACAATCTGCTTTTTACATTGCAGGCTAGAGATTAACCTTGAACCAAGAAATTGACAACCACAATTGTGATTTCCTGTCCAAACTGCACCTACATAGTCACATGTTTTGAAAGGCTTCCAATATACAAGGAGAGTCCTTGGGGACAAAGGCCCCAAAGTTGGGTCGACCCTAATAGGTATCTAAAGCTCAAATTTACATGCTTCAAGTGGGAAACTTTTGGTTGAACTCGAACTTGAGTCATGACAACTGAGACAAAAATCTGACTAGAGGATGTAAGGAACATCAATGACCAATCATTGACTTGTATAAATGGACATCATCATCCTCGCCATCTTTATTTTTTGTCAAAGCCTTGTTGGTTTCCATAGGAGTACTGGCTGTCCTTTTACTAGAAAAACCAAATTTCTTCAAGATTTCACCAACATACTTGTCCTGACTAATGAGGGGGGGGGGGATTATGGGGGGGGGGAGATCCCATCCACTTTTCTGCTTAACTTGTAACCTAAGAAGAAAGTGAAGTTCTCCCATTGAACTCATGCTGGAACCTTTTGTGCATTATTTGCTCAAAATCTGTACACAAAGACTTTTTAGTGGAACCAAAGATGATGTCATCTACATATACTTGTACCAGTAGAAAATCACCCTTGACTCTCTTTATGAACAAAGTCTTGTCAATTTGTCCTCCGTAGAATCCATTGTCCAACAGATAGATAGAAAGAGTCTCATACCAAGCTCTAGGAGCTTAGTGTAGTCCATATAAGGCTTTCTCCACTTTGTAAACTTTTTTTGGAAATTCTAGATCCACAAAACCTGGAGGTTGGCTTACATATACCTCCTCTTCAATCGTACTATAGAGAAAGGAACTTTTAACATCCATCTGGTACACAAGAAAATTCATAAATGATGCATAGGCTAAAAATAACCTAATTGCTTCAATCCTAGCAACAGGAGCAAAAACCTCATCATAATCTATACCCTCTTCTTCTTTGTATCCTTGTGCAACCAGCCTAGCTTTATTTCTAACTACTATCCCCCTTTCATCTTTCTTATTTCTATACACCCACTTTGTGGCAATAGCTTTCTTGCCATAAGGTAAGTCAACTAGGGTCCAAACCTCTAAATCATGACGAAGCAACGCATCCTTGAATGCATCAACCCAGCTTTCATCATCAAGGTCTTTGTGGGTTCTTGCTGAGAGAGGAAACATGTAAATAAGTAGTTTTGGAAATCTTTGTGATTTGACCTTCTCTGCTTTTGGATGTAGCTAATCATAGCATGTTCTCCAGAACTCTTCTTTGTCATGCCCCTTGTTTGTACTGCTGACTTTGGATCTCTAATTATTTGATCTTTAGGATGAATAGAGTGTACTTTAGTTGTGGGAATAGGACTGACAACAGTTGAAGGTTCCATGTTGTTGAAATCAGCCTCTGCACCCATAACTTGATCAGCAAAAGGAGAATTGTAAGTGTCCAAATCTTCATCATCAAAAGCACTGCCAAAAATGCCAGTATTTTGAACTTCAGCAGTATCCTCCAAATCTGGCAAGAGTGGATCATGTGGAAGATTAGTGAATTTACTAAGAGGAACAAATGATGATCCAGCATCACCAAAAATTCTTGATCCACCAACAGTATTAACTGGTGTGCTAACAATATTAAAACTGTTAGTGCTGCTTGCTCTAGTAGACTTCCCTGAAAGATGCTGCCTGTTACATTGTGCTTCAAACTCTTTTCTAACAGCATCTGATTGCTCTTTAGCCTCCTTCTCTTGATCCATCATTTTGTCAAGAACATTCTTCAAGGTTTGTTCATTCTCACTTGCTGGTTTTTGTATAGGAGTGTCACCAGCAGCATCATCAGCTGTATCATTTTATACGTTTCATCTAAGCTCTTGTAGCTTGAAGAGATAGAAGACCATAATGGGAACACAATATATTATTGAGTAGACACATTCTTTTATTCAGATTGTCTAGCATCAACATTTTTCTTCAAACCTGTATCACCATTAGCCTCTTGTGGACCTGCATTTTTGTTAGTTTGATTCCCTGCATTGACTGGTTAATAGTTCATAGAATTTGTTAAGGAATCAATATCAAAAAGCCAGTTAGGTCCTTATACTACAACATTTGGTTTATTTTCAAGAAAGTTTACATGCAGATTCTCTTCAACTTTTCTGGTTTGAGAATTAAATACCCTGAAAGCTTTGCTCCTTCTTTAGCCTTCCCATCAAATTTGCCTAAAGGGTCTAGGGTATTTAGGATAGTAACAGGACATCCAAAAGGTCTCATGAAACTTATGCTTGGTGGTCTGCCAATTGTAAGTTCATATGGTGTCTTGTTATGAGGCTTGGTCACTAAAACCCTATTTAGAATATAACAAGCAGTATTAACTACTTCAGCCCAAAATACAGTAGGTAGAAGTGAGTTTGCTAGCATAGTCCTAGCTGCCTCAATCAGAGTCCCGTTCTTTCTCTCAGCAACTCCATTTTTTTGTGGAGTTTTGGCAATACTAAATTCCCTTTTTATCCCTTTTAATCTACAGAATTCATTCATTTCCCTGTTTTTGAATTCTGTCCATTTCACACATATTATCTATTACCTTTGGTTTAATTGGTTTTCTTTTCTGTTATAAATCTATTAAGAATCTCAATTGTCTCATTCCTTAGAGGACTAAGAAGAAAAACAGCTAAACTTGCTAACGTCATCAGTTCTACATTAGGCATTATGTCTTTATGGTTGTTACCTCTTAACAAGATGTTGACCAAACAAGTCCATATGACATCTGTAAGGGTTGGCTGATGAAAGTCATAAGTTTAGCCTTACAGGGAAGCCTTGTGTTGCTTTCCCTTCTGACAAGCAACACAAGTATGGTCATTGTCAAAAATCTTTAAAGGGAGACCTCTTACAAGGTTTCCCTTCACAAGTTTATTCATTGTTTTAAAATTCACATGACCCAGCCTCCTATGCCATAATTTAGACTCATCAATTATGGCTTTTGCAAACAAACAAGTTAAATCTCCAGACAGGGAACAACAATTTTTAAATCAAAGTTGTACATATTATGCTTTTCCTGGATAACTCTAAAGCAGTCCTTGGTTTCTCATGTAGCTTAGAGTGTTCAAGAGACAAAACAAGAAATTCAGTTTCAGGGAAAAGAACACTATTTTTCTTGTCACCATTTTTTGAGACAGAGGAAAAGATTAAACTTTAGTTCTTGACAACAACACTTCTTTTATATGTTCTAACTCTATTGTTCTTATCTTTCCTTTTCTTGTTATCTTACCACCTCTAGCACTTCCACCAAAAGTAACAAAACCTCCATCAATGTCTTGATAGTCAGTAAGGAAGTCTTTGTTCCCTGTCATGTGCCTGAAACATCCACTGTCAAATATTCCTTTGTTCTTCAAAGCTTGTTGTGGATTTCCCTGCACAAAAGTAAGAGGGTCAGTATCTCTTGGGGACCCAAGCCACTACTGACTTGAATTTACTCTTTTTGAGACCCATGATTCACTATTGTCTTTGGAGACATTGTTTAAATCAGTCATTTTAGGTCTCCAAACACAACCTGCTGAGGCCTTAACAGCAGTGACCCCATTACCCTTAACAGCACTAATTGCTATTTGCCCAGCAGTATTAACACCATTTACTCTGACATTATTAACTTTTTCATTTAAAATCTTGATATTTGGTGTTGTTGATTTATAAAAAGACCTTTTGATAGGTGAATTAGACTTATGAAAAGCATTTGTTCTTAATTTTGAAACATTCACTCTATTTGTATGGGTAGCAGTATTAACTTGTTTGACTGCACCAGTTGATGCTGCTGCTCTGAAAGAGCTTTGCTTGGCAGCATTAACTGGTACTCTTCCAGACCTTGTTAAGACTGCAGATGGAACAAATTTATTTTGATGATTTATTCTCTGAGTGTTGTTCCAAACTGGTCTAACTTCCCTATGACCAGTAACTTTTCCCATGTCTTTCAAAACAGATTTGTTAGCCATTCTCTTTTCATGAAAATCACAGTTTTTATTAGATGGCTGGATACTTGCCACAAACAAAAAAGCTTTCTTTTGAAAACCCAAATCCCTAGCCACTAGTTTTTGAGTCATTTGTCCATTCCAAATCTCTTCTATCTACCTTAGGATTTTGAGTGATTATCCTAGGTTTGTCAGCTTGTTTAGGTTTTAACAGGATTTCTTTTCCTAGCATTAGTAAACTCAATCCCTTTAAAACTAGGTTTGTCTGTTGCTTGTAAATCATTAGATTGAAAAATGTCCTCATCATCACTAACCCAATCTTCAATGATAACTCCACTGGGCCTAACAGATTCAACTCTACGCATTACACTAGTATTCCTAGTTTGAGAGGTACTAGTTTCAACTTAAAACACACTAGCACTAGTCTTATTTGCTGTAGGCCTATAAACAGAATCATCCAATCCTGCAAAAGATAGGTCAGCTAGTGGAGGCATGTAGTTCCCAGTTAAAGGAGGAGGAACAACATGATATCCATTATCCTTTTTGATACCTATATTTGTTTGATTGTTCATCCCCATCTACTTGACGATATCAATGACACTTTAAAAATTCACTATACTTTTTTTTTCGAATCACTTTTCTATTCAATTGATCTCCATATCCTAGACCAGTTTTATCTTTAAAACTTATTTGACTATTAGTCAGTTTATTTAAGTTTTTAGAAGATGTTTGAAACTGTTCTAGTTTATCTTTTAAACGATCTCTTCTAGTCCTTTTCAAGCTGTTGCCATTTTGAATCACCTTCCAGATATTCATATCATTGTTTGTGATCCAGTATTCCATCTTCATAGCCCAGACCTCATACTCATCCTTCTTCAAATAAGGAAACTTTGCATTGTTGTTTGAGACAGTGGTAATGATTTGAGGTTGAATGTTTTGTTGTTGTTGAGCAATGGTGGCTTCACTATGAACACTAGCATCATCGCTTTCATTGTCAGATCCTGCCATTTTAAAGGTGTAGAGAGGTGTTTGGTTGTGAGGTTTATAAGGATCTTAGATCTAGGAATATTCTTCTTATGAGAGACTCTCAACAAGCTCTGATACCACTTGTTGGATCCCACTCTAGATAGATCTTTACTGCCTGTTAAGGATGGTGAATAGCCTATGTAATCACAAGCTAAACACAAGAGAGACTCTTGCTTAGAAAAGCTAATGTCTACGCGGAATATAGACACAACTAATAAGAAGAACAGGACTGATAAAAACTAAAAGATCCTTCTATGGATTTCTATTAACGAACAAGGAGAATTGTGTTTTCTGGATCTGTTTATTTCCCTAAGCCGTGGGTTCTTTTTGTAGTGGTGAAACCCTAATCGGCATCTACTAAAAACACGTGAGAATAATATGCATGACTCTTCCTAATTTAGCTCATGCATATCCTCATCTCTAACTAACTAAAACCTTATCCTGGAATAACTATTTGACTCTACCAGGACTAAGTACTCTACCAGTAGGAACTAGACTTAGCCTACCAGGACTAACTATGATAATAACCTTACCAGCAGGAACTACATACCTGCCAGTAGGAACTACTACTCTACCAGTAGGAACTACATACCTACTAGTAGAAACTAAGTATTACAATTATTCCTAACAATCCTCCCCTAAACTGGAATTTGACTATGTTAATTTCCAGTTTCTAGATAGATCTTCAGTCTTGAACCTTGAGGATTGAAATATGAACTTTGCAGCAACATCCAATCTGCTTGAGTCTTGACTTGAATACTTGAAAATTCTGCACATATCAGCTGAATGTCTCTAGAGGAAGCAGCATCTTTATTTTTCATAAGAACACCTTCAAGAACCATATAGTTTGCAGTCTTCGTAGCCTTGTTGAACTTGAACATCAAAAGTCAGCAACATTGAAGAACCTTCAGGAAATCTTGAACCAGCAACAGACTTTGGAACCACCGCAGCAACATGAGTAGATTTGATAAGCCTTTACCAAGTAGCTACTCACTCTTGGGCTAGCTAATCCTTTGGTGGAATCATGACATCACCCTGGTGAATTAGTAACCAGTCCAACTCTTAGAACATGAATCATTGGTGAATTGGAATACCCTAATGATTTTTGGCAAATCATCACAGCCATAAACGGATTTTATATGTCTTTACCTGTAGCCGTTTGCTCAGGACTAGCCAATCCTTTGGTTCCCAATAAGGGCATTATCCATGGTGAATTGATAACCATTTCAACTCTCAGCAAATGAAGCATGGGTGAGTTAAAGACCCTATAGTTTTGAGCAAACTATTAAAGCTATCAACGGATTTGAGAGTCACACCAGAGCCGTACCCTCATGGTGAATCAACTCTTTCTTGTCTGTGAGACATGGTGAGTTGAACACCATTTGTTGTGTGGTGGTTAACCAACACCCAAACCCTGAAAATAGTTTACTTTATGGACCATGTGTGCCTGAAACAAAAACAACTTTGCACACCAAAGACTCAAAACTTATTTGAACATATTACCAAAGCTTGTCAGTTGCCAAAATCCTTTTATCAAAACACTTGTTACTAAAACAAAAAGTGAAAACCATTTAAGACAAACTACACAAAATAGAGTTATATATCAAAATACAGTTTGGACACAGCAAAAAGTTAGAATATATACGATAGAGTTACAGAGTACCATGATCAAACAGGAGAAACTTGGGCAGCAGCAATTTGATTCTTGATGAACCGAATCAATTGCTCAGCAGTAGTCATGTCATTGCCCACAACATCTTTGTCAATCTCCAACTTGTGCTTTAGCATCCTTTCCATGAGCTTCACTGAGAGAGGATAAGATACATCTGCAAACATGTACAACACCTCTCCAGAAATAGTTTCCAAGACATGAACATTGGAAAGAGTATACAGCCTCCAACTTTTAAGAAAATTTTACAACAACAGTCCTCCCTTTGGACTCAAATCCTCCCCTCAATCATTGTATCTATGGATTGAGCATCCCAATGTTAACCACAAGATGACTAAACCTAGGTCCATCAAATGCCCCTGGGACTGAGATTATTCAAGTTAATGGTGTAAATATTATGTTTCCTTGGAACCCTAAGTACCACCATACTTTTATCTGGAAGCAAGAAGTCCTTGGATAGCACAAGACAATCAGTGTCTATGAAGAGAACTCTATTCTTCTTGTCACAAATCTGAGAGATGGAGAACAAGTTGAATCGTTGCAGTTCCTTCACATAGTAGACATTTTCAAAATCCAGTGTGGGAGTTCTGATTGTCCCTTTTCCAGTAATCCTACCTTCACCACCTCCAAAAGTCACTATTCCTCCTTGAAATTCTTGAAAATCATTCAGTCTTTCCATGTTATCTGTCATACTTCTAGAACAACCACTATCAAAGATCCCTTCATCTTCAGCATCTGAATAAGGATTTTCCTACAGCATCAGTCAGAGAGGATTATGATACATCTGCAAACTGTTCAAACACTCTCCAGAAATAGTTTCCAAGACATGAACATTGGAAAGAGTATACAGCCTCCAACTTTTAAGAAAATTTTAACAACAGTCCTCCCTTTGGACTCAAATCCTCCCCTCAATCATTGTATCTACGGATGAGGCATCCCATGTTTACCAATGATGACTATACCTAGGTCATCAAATCGCCCTGACGGACTGAGGATTATTAAAGTTAATGTGATTGTATATATTATGTTTCATTGGAACATAAGTACCACTTCATACTTTTATCTAGGAAGCATGAAGTCCTTGGATAGATCAATGACAATCAGTTTCTATGATGAGAACTCTTTTCTTTTGTCACAAATTGTGAGATGGAGATACAAGTTGAGAGTTGGCAGATCCTTCACATAGTAGACATTTTCAAAATCCAGTGTGGGAGTTCTGATTGTCCCTTTTCCAGTAATCCTACCTTTACCACCTCCAAAAGTCACTTTTCCTCCTTGAAATTCTTGAAAATCATTCAGTCTTTCCATGTTATCTGTCATACTTCTAGAACAACCCACTATCAAAGATACCTTTCTGCACGCGATCTAGCTCTCGATGAATAAGGATTTCCATAAAATTACAACATGGGAAACAGTTAGTGTCTAAGGGGGTACTAAGCAAATTTATGACTGGGTTGCCTTGTGGATCTGAAAGGTTGTCCATGAAGATGTATGCGATCCACTTTTGTTCTTGGGTATCCCCCAAAGGTATTAAACATTTTCTATGTGTTTTCCAAGAATAACCTGAGAGGCTTATACAGCACGTTGCCATCTCACCACCAATTTAATAGATTATAATTAATTTGAGGTTGCATATGGTGTATAAGTCTGGAAATAAGAACTTGTTGGTCTAATTGAAATGAGGCATAGTATTGTGTACTTTTTCACCAACCATGAAGTTTATATGTAGAATATCCCTCTATCAGTAGGAACTGGAAAAGGCCTATTTTGCCTACCAGTAGGAACTGGTGCAGGCACCTTTGGCTTACCAGTAGGAACTAGTTGTGGTCTAGCAGGAGGAATGTTTACATTCTGCAATTCATAGAAGTACAGCTTGTGGGACAAAACTGATTTTGATGATTAACTTTATAACTACTATGTACAGGTCCCTCCCTATTCACAACAGTCTTATTTGCCTTTTGTTTCTCATAAAAATCTACAATCCTTAATTAGTGAGTAAATAACTACACATTCAAACATTACATTTAGAATCTGATGAGCATTTTTACTAAAATGACAGCCTTTTTATTAAATAAACATTCTTATTACCAAGAAGTCCTAGAAGTGTTTTCATTCGTCTATAGATCTATTACAAGAGAAACTAGGTAATCCTGAAAATATTGGGTTATTAGGATGGTTGTTCTCAACATTGGACTCAATCTCAGCTTCCTTAAGATGTGGATACATGAAGTGGATGTACAGGAGTAGAATCATTTGTCATTTAGGCTCTGAAAGATTTGACACTAGAATCATTGGAGGCAAAGTCATTTGTGTTGACCTTTGAAGACTTGTCACTGTTATCACAAGCGACAAAGTCTCTTGACACTGATTTAGAGTAACATGAAAGTTGATGACTTTGTACCATATGACATTTGTGTTCATCCAAGTCAATGTGATCTGATAGAGGTGTGTAGTCTCCTTGAAGAGGTGGTGCCCAAAGCTTTATACTATCTGCTTTGGCCAACTATTGAAAGAGTCTACCTTCAATTCTTCAGAGTTAGTGGTAAATACTCTAAATGCAGTAGTCATCCCATCCTAACTCATTTTCCCTTATATAGTTATTAAATCCCAAACCCACTTTTGTTCTAACAGACATGGAACTATCAATTAATCTGAACAAGTTTTGAAGGGTTCTCACTTTTCCATTTTACTAAGTGATTATATGTTTTGTCTGTAATTCTTTATTAGCAGGTACTCAGCAATGCATTTATTCTTTCAGAATGTTTTAGCAGATTAGTTGTATTTTCTAGTTCAATAGACAAACCTTAATCTTGTCTTCAAGTGTCAACTGATTTTTCTGAAGAACTCTCTTTTGTTTTTCCAAAGTTTTAAGTGAGTTCTTATAAGCTTGAACTTGTATAAAATATTCACTATTTTGTTCATTAAGTTCATTATGCTGCTTTTGAAGTTCATTATACTTATTGTCACAACCCAAAAGGGATGTTATGTACCATCAGATGTGAACACCCATGAGAGCAAATTTCCAGCATCACCTGCAGTACTGCTTCCATTTGTATCAGACTCCATGTGATCAAGTTTGTTTTTTGCTTGGCAGCACCTTCTTCAATTGCATCCTCAGTATCACAACCAGCAATCATACCAAACACTTTAGGAGCAATAACTCCATCACTCTGACCATCATGCTCTGTCCAATCAACCAATGTATCAACAGTGATCAAGGCTTTGGAATCTTCTTCCTTCTTTCCAATCTCCTGAATCTTGAATGAGGAATATCTTTGCTTGTCATTTCCTCCCTTTGCCCTGCATTCTCTGGCAAAGTGGCCTCTTTGAAGAATCTATGTAACATCTGACATTCCTTCTTGTTGAACCTAGCAGATTCCTTCTTATCAAAATCAATCTTCCTTCCAGCTTTCTGCTCAAACTTGTGTACTCTAACAGAAAGCATAGCCATTTGCCATTTCAAGTCCATCTCCTCCAGATCCATTTTTTCTATCTGTTCAAAATCTTCATAAGCCAGTTGTTCTGGCTCAGTATCAGCAACAAAAGATTGAAGAACATCTTCAATTACATTACCAGATCTGTGAGACCCAGTCTTTGAGTTTGATGGAGCAGTGTAGGTAGATGAAGAATAGCTTAGACTATCTGCATATGACATCTTTTTGCTAGCACTGGTGGTACTAACAAATGCAGAATGGCTTGGACCTGCAGATTGGCTTGAGGAAAAAGGTAGAAGTTTCCTTTGATATCTACCGCATGTGTCTTTTAACTTGTAGTACAAATCATCAAAAGAAAGAAGTTCAAGTCCACCTTTGGTTTTCAAGGTTAAAGCTACCTGAGACCATGATGAAGGCAAAGCTCTTAGAAACTTGAGATTAATATCTTCATCCTCTGGCTTGGCCTTGAGTTGGTTAAGCTGACTTAGAATCTTCTGCATCCTGTCATACCCTTTGTGCAATCCCTCTGCTTCACTAATTCTAAACTCTAAAAATTCTTGCTTCAGCATAGACTTTCTCATCTTCTTGGATTCGGCATTTCACAAAACTAGTTTGACTGCATTCCAATATATCCCTTTGCATCATCCATATAATGGAAATCAAGCCAAAATGTCTCTTCGGAATAGACTGAAGCAAGGTAGTTCTTGCCTTTGATTCCCTCTGAACAGCAATGTGTTCATCTGCAGTCATTGGGGGAAGAATAATGACCCTTCCATCATGATCTCTTCTAGTCCTTTTCAAGCTGTTGCCATTTTGAATCACCTTCCAGATATTCATATCATTGTTTGTGATCCAGTATTCCATCTTCATAGCCCAGACCTCATACTCATCCTTCTTTAAAATAGGATTGAACTTTGCATTGTTGTTTGAGACAGTGGTAATGATTTGAGGTTGATGTTTTGTTGTTGTTGAGCAATTGGTGACTTACACTATGTACACTGATTCATCGCTTTCATTGTAAGAATCTGCCATTTTAAAGGTGTAGAAAAGGTGTTTGGTTGTAAGGTTTATAAGGATCTTAGATCTAGGAATATTCTTCTTTCATTGAGAGAACTCATCAACAAGCTCTGATAACCACCTTGTTGGATCCCATACTAGACAGTTCTTTACTGCCTGTTTAAGGATAGTGAATAACCTATGTTTTCACAGCTAAACACAGAGAGAACTCTTGCTTAGAAAAGCTAATGTCTACGCGGAAATATAGACACAACTAATAAGAAAGAAAATGAACTGATTATAACTAAAGATTCCTTTATGGATTTCTATTAACGAACAAGGAGAATTGTGTTTTCTGGATATGTGTTATTTCCCTAAGCCGTGGGTTCTTTTGTAGTGTGAAACCTATATCGGCATATTCTTAAATCACGTAAGAATAATATGATGACTCTTTCCTAATTTTAGCTCATGCATATCATCATCTCTGAAACTAACTAACCTTATCCTGGAATAAACTATTTGACTCTACCGGACTAGGTTAAATATACACGTAGGAATAGAATTTGCCTACCAGGACTAACTATGATATAACCTTCACCAGCAGGAATACATACCTGCAGTAGGAAACTACTACTCTACCAGTAGGAACTACATACCTACTAGTAGAAACTAAGTATTACAATTATTCCTAACACATTGCTTCATCAAATGTCTTGGGATTCTCCTCAACATTAAAGCAATAAGAGTGTTGGTCAGAGACCTCATCCTGTGTTCCTTCAATTAAGTATAATTGAAATTCAGGTCCAAAATTCTTTGGATTTCTATTCCTTTTGCTTGTTCTAAGCTCAGGTTCAGGTTGCTGAACGACCTCTTCAGGGACCACTGAACCACCAATGTCTTCAGTTCCATTTGGAATCCCGAGACTTGGTCTAGGGACTGAAGAGAATCTATTCTCATCAAATATAGCATCACTTGATTCAATTATTGAGTTAATTACAACTGAATCATTAGGTTCAATAACAAAGAACCTAAAAGCCTTGGAATGCTCAGCATATCCAACAAAGATGCATTCAATGCCTCTTTCACCCAAAGTTTTTAGCTTTGGATCAGGGAGTCTTACAACTGCCCTACAACCCCAAATCCTAAGGTAGTTCAGGTTTGGTTTCCTTTTAGTCTAGAGTTCATAACGGGTAATCATGTTCTTTTTATTGGGAACCCTATTTAATAAATAACAAGCTGTTAACATATATTCACCCAAGAACCCTTGACTCAATCCTGAGTAGGACAACATAAAATTAACCATTTCTTTCAGTACTTTATTTTTCCTTTCAGATATACCATTTTATTGTGGAGTATAAAGGGCAGGCGTTTTATGGATAATACCAACAGACTGAAAATACAAAGTATCCATGTACTCACCTCCCTATCAGTCCTAAATCTTTTGATCAGAGACCCTTGTTGTGATTCAACTTTAGTTTTGAATACTTTAAATTTTCTAATGATTCATCCTTAGTATGTAATAAATAAACATAACAAAACCTTGAAGCATCATCAATAAATGTCATAAAGTATTTCTTATTCCCTAATAAGGGAGTAGCATGCAGATCACATAAATCACTGTGGATCAGCTCCAAAACTTTAGTTTCACGTTTTATATTTTGAAATGCTTTCATAGTTATTTTGGCTAGCATGCAAGTCTTACACTTTTTAGTGTCCATGTCAAAAGCAGGGATTAACCCATCCTTAGACATATCTTGCATCCACTTAAAATGGACATGGCCCAGTCTAACATGCCATAGGATTGAATCACTAAAGCAATATTATCATTAACAATATTAAGCATGAACATTTGATTACTCAAATAACCAATACCAATAAACACACCATGTTTGGATAGAACAAATTTATTAGATTCAATCACTTGTTTATAACCACAATTATTCAAAATACTACTTGAAACCAAATTCTTCCTTATATTAGGAACATGCAAAACATTAGACAACGAAACAATCTTTCCAGAACTAAATCTAAGATCTACACAACCACATCCAATCACTGTGGACCAACAACATTGTTGCCCTTTAGCTTGTCGCTATCCTGCGCCTTGAGGGACTCTTCAATGCGCAAATGACTGCCCAACTCAATAAGAGTTAACTCATCCTTCTTATGTTTCAAAGTATGCTTGAAATCTTTCCAAGAAGAAGGGAGTTTATCAATGATACAAGAGATTTGATAGCCTCATCCATATTCATTTTATGTTGTGTAAATCTACCAAGTATACCAAGAAGTTTATTGTATTGTTCCATAACTGGTCTTGAATCAGTCATTTGTAATTTGTAAAATTACTAACAAGGAACTTTTTACTTGATGCATCCTCAGCCATATATTTGGCCTTCAAAGAATCCCATAGTTCTTTTCAAGATTCAATATTTTGGTAAATATCAAATAAAGGATCAGACATACATTTGAGGATTAAACCTCTGCAAACATAGTCATCATTATTCCACTTATTCCTCTTTCTGAGTTTTTCCACGCTAGCATCATCACCATCTTTAGGAATAGGAGTAGTCATCACATACACCACACTCATACTGGAAAGCAAGAAATGCATCTTCTTCTGCCATCTTCTAAAGTCCACCCATTCAAACTTGTCAAGCTTGGCAAAGTTTGAAGCCATGTGTTTCATAGCAGTAGCAGCCATTGATTATCACAAAATAATCTTCTTTGATTGTTGGTTGTAGTAGATCCCAGATCAGGGTGAAGACAATCAATAGCCTAGCTAATTAGCAAGATGGTTACCGGATATCACTTGAAGTCGTGTAATCACTTTCCAAAGAAGATTATTTGACCCTATGCCTGGGTTACACGAATACCTCTTTGGGATAAAACCAAGTATTTGTTCTTGTTCTAGGCACAGATCAAGAACCCTGCGTTTCTATGTGTTTTTTCCTACAATTGTGATCCCTATTTATAGGGGATTACTCAAAACCTATTTATGGAATTAATGAAAGATTAATGGCCAATCAATCTCTTCCATAATTATCCTCCATAATTTAGGAATTAGAGATTACATAACCAAATTAAATATATGGTCATTAATGCAGTCAAATCTGCTACTTAAATAGACAAAAGATATTACAAAACATTTAATGTAATCAAACCTGCCACTTAAATGTTTGTAACCACCTATTTAATTCTAACCACTAAAAGAGTCAGGAAAAATTAGTTACTTGATGGGTGTACACTCCGTACCTCCAAACCCATTTCCAAGTATGATCTAATTCTCACAATTTCACTAAATTTTCAACATTCCTCCCTAATTTAGTACAATTCCTTTGCATGAAAAATTGAACATTAAACAAAACAAGTGCATAAATGAAAATGTCCTGAGGATTGAATTTACATCTTAGTAAATTACACGTTCAAATATTCGAGAATCAGGGTGTTCTAAGAATTGAACCCTTCAACCCATTTAAATACATGAAGATTGAAGAAAACTCATTTCACACAAAAGATGAACTAGAGAGAGAAAGTAAAATGGAAAAACATGGAATGGTTGATTGAACTATGTGTGAAATACAAAGAGAACCAACACCCTCTCCATGTGTGGAGAGGGTATTTATACTTACATAAGGTGGACATGGGCCTTGGTTACATGGGCTTTCCATGGACCTTGGACTAGTTA